>JAQIXS010001840.1:0-26484 GCA_034700785.1 Rossiulus vilnensis | reverse complement strand
ATTAAGTCGAAAGATTCCTCAAAAAATAATGTTTTGTTAGCACTATACATAAGCCATGCAATTTGATCATTGGAATATCAAATATTATTTGATGCAAAGCAATTTTTAAAATAGTAATTATTAGACCTTGCAAACATGGTAAAAATACAGGGTGTCCCAAAACCGCTTCGTCCTTTATGACCAATGGTATAAAAATCAATGGTTAAATGTTTATTTACAAACGAAAACATTTGCAATAGCTTTTACATATTTCTTTTTGCTAGACACATTTTCACAATTTATTTTTCACTAACATAGAACTACGAACTACCCTACTAAAATTAGGGACGAATTGTACTGCGAAATAAAAACGTAATATTCTTCAAAAAGTGTTGCAAAATGCTACTGAATGATTATAAATTTGCAAAGACAATGATGTATCACATACTGACAGTTTATTTTTTTTATCAATGCAATATCTGTAAAAATGTAACTAATAATCATGCCATTTAGTAATTTTTGGACGCCCTGTGTTAATGGTATAAAAATACCTCTGATTTGATTTATAGGCCTACTGTGACATACATGTATTTTTAAAAATTGCAGTTCTCAGTAGTTTGCCTTACGTCCATAGATGGCATTGCTTTGAAAACCTTGGTGAGGTAAATATGAACTTAAATGTACATGTGAATGTATAAGATTTCATAAACGATTTTGTTACGTTGTGTAGTGCACATATTTCTACAACTTCTTAAATAAGACAGAGGAAATCATGAAAATGCTTCTTGTAACATCACAATTTAAAAAATACCATTGTAGGTTAAATATCAGCAATTATTTAATGCTAGGGAAAACGCCCAGCTTTCCTCACACTCATTCAAAAGCAAGATTGTCTAAATAATAGAGCGATTCAAGCTTCATTTTGTTCACAATTTTCAGTAATTTCAGATTTGAATAACATTGAAAAGCGGAAAACTGTCGAAAAATCAATTTAAGAAGTTAATTCGGTATCATCAGAGAAAAAAACACCTAAAATGTATTCCTTCCAAACCGTGATTTTCACTGAGTTGCTGCAATTTTAACACATACTGTATGCCTACAAATGGCTATCATGAAAACCGACTATGAAGATCATTTTTTTCTTGGACAAAGGGTCATCGAAACCTGGCGATGCGACCTCGACTGACCTCTCTGCAAACAAAAGAAATCCTGATATGAAACGACTGGAAATTTCCTTGGCCCACTACAACAAGCTTCTGCAAATGGATCAAGGGAATGTCTGCTCTTTTTATTTTCATACTGACTTTTAACAAAATAGGCTTATCTCCAACGTGAATTTAAATTAAAAGGCAAATTGCACGTTAGAAACGTAGGCAGCCATTCACAGAAGGGCACATCCTTGAATTGCTAGTGTGATTTCACAAAAATTTCGATCATTTATTTTTTACGGATGAAAATAAAAGTGCCTTTTTGAAAAAAAAAAATTTAAAACGGAGGATTAATCATGTTTCCTGTGTTTTTTCTTTGTTTTTTTTTTCAAAATCACCGGTATTTGATTAATCACGTCTGAATAATGGGAGGCGTGTTTCCCAATTTGTTAGCCTCAATAATTTACCCCTTTTCCTATTTTATATGCACAATGCCAGATAATACAGGGTGTTCGTACATTTTTAACCCACTATAAGCTTTAATATACGGTACATGTACCGTATTCAGGGGTGCCCCATAAATAAAATTGTTAACTTTCCTGACTTCTCCAAGTATTCTGAACAAATTTCCCTAACCAATGAGCAAAATTGTGACATGCAAGAAAAGCTATGCGATTTAAATAATAATTCCTTATTTACACAATACACGTACATGCACATTCCCTATTCCCTAATAAACATGTGGTAATTAACTAGCAATGGTGTGTATTGAATTAGGTTCTGCGAATTTATGGATTTTCATTAATTTTTTTCATAACTTTAAAGTTTTTGAAAGGCATTTTCAACACATTTAAATAAAAAACGTTAGTTCCTCTTCGATTACTAGATGGCAAAAAATTGGTAATTATCAAACTGCTGAAAGTCGATAAATACTGTCAATATCATGACTTTTTATAACTTATTCCAATAAACATCTTAAGTTATGTGAAAACAAAAGTAATATTAATATATAAATTTCTTCGACTTCGTCAGAATTGAAAATCCATGTTCCCTCAAGAACCAGGAAATAAAATGGGGTGGGCAAATGTGCCTTTCTTATTTGCCAGACAAATCCACATTTTCCTGGTCTGGGATAATGATTGTAGGCATACTGTGTAATAGGCGTTTCAATTTTTTAAAATAATAATTTTAAAAAATAAAAAAGCAGTTGCAGTCAGCATAGTCTGCTTTGCATTTCCATTTGACCAATTCGTGTCAGATCATGAATTTTAAACATGGAAAACCCAGCGTCAATTCGACGAATTTTATGAAAGCTTTGTGCAATTTCCTTTTCTCCCCCTACGTATTGTGACAGTGAAGTGGTCATAAAATTCGCAACAAGAGTCAAATAGCTGCATGATATTTAACATTATAAATAAGGGCAGATTTCCAGTTTCGATTAAATAACCTTTCGCATTAATCAGACACCCCCTAAAGAACCAGGAAACAAAATGGGGTGGGCAAATGCGTGTAATGAGTTTCCGTTTCGTTGTATTGGCATTGACTGCTTAAAAAAGCCATGAAAAACTTGATGAACCCCAGAAGTTAAAGCTTGTTGCCGTTAGATGGCACTGCGTGACGTAATAGGGGACATTTTAACTACAAAGGAATCGATGTCATCTATTGGTGGAAATATCGAAACAGAATAGCTAAATAGAAATTTTGTTGAACTCTGCTTTTGAATTTAAATGGGGAAAAAACTAAACATGGGACATTATGTCTAATTCCATATATGGTTAGGCCAGAAATTGGCCACAATTGCTTATATGACCATATATTAAGGGGTACAGTATATACATATACGTCCATACTGTTTATACACAACCATAAAATCCATATATGTTTTCTATATATGCAGAATATATATTCATATATTTTCACAGATGACCATAGCTGTCAACATATTTACAGATATGGTATGCATAGTAACTTATATTGCAGTTAAAATTTATTCATAGCGGCATGTATCACACTTGCTTAGGGAACGTGAGCAACAATGGCATTGCCTTGCATACGGCCAAGTATGCAGCCATATACAGCTTTATATAAGTCATATAACAAAATTTTATGTGTGGTCATGTTTACAGTCATACATGGCTTTAATTAAAGATTCCATGTTAAATTGGCAATTTCGATATATGGTCATACATGTATATGGAGTTATACAGGGCCACATGTGGCTCATTTATGGTCAGTTGTGGCATATCTAACATAACAATCAGATCGATGATCGATTTTTCTTTTGTAAAACAAAAAAGATTCAAATAATAATCTTTATCAATCGTGTTAATTTTAAAGCTTGTTTCTTAAATATGTTATAGCATTGTCCCATATGCTCTTGCCTTACAAAAAAATAGCCCAGCTTTATAAATGTATATTAACTTTTACTAAACGAACAATTCTGCGTTCATGGGGTACGTACACGCGAGAGACCAGTTGAATTACACCAATTACACTAAAAGGTTATGTAAGCTCGTATATGCTGTGTTACAATGAACCATAAATTGTGATGGCGAATTCGGCTTTTCATAGGCAAAGTCATTTATGTAATGTTTATAATTATACGGTGCTGAGCGCGATATCATTCCCGGTGCTCCGAGCATTTCCAAAATAATAATTATTAGACACATGGTTTCATAAAAGCGCATTTAAAATGACGGATAGTGATTAGGAAACTGAGGCACAAAGGCACCCAAGAAGCAACTTAAAATTGAAGCAAAAACCATTTCATTTTATTGATAACCTCAATTCAAGATAATAGCCCTTAGAAATCCCTGTCCTAATTCAATTGCGTGTCTCAGAGTATTGATGCGGTATGTATACCGACAATAAAAGTTCTTGAAAAGCCGACGTGATACCCCTATCCTGGTTAAGAAATCTAGATGCAATCTACATGTATTCCTACATTGGTAAGCCATAGACTGAATAAATAAATAAATATTCAAATTACGTAGATTAATTGTTTTTCGTATTTTGTTTGTAGTAGTTTTTCAAAGCTATTAAAATACGAATTTTCAACACAGTTAAAAAACCGTTAGGTGTTATTTGATTCCTAGACGGCATCAAAGGGCAAAAAATGGGTAACTATCAAACTTTTAAAAATCTGTAAATGTCAGTATGACGCTTTATGACTTCAAGAAAAAGTAATATCGATATGTGAAATTTTCCTTTCTTTTCCCTGACTATTTGGAGAAAGCCTGATGTATACTTTTACCACAGGGTAAAACCAATCAAGTAATGACAACTTTATGTAGCAATTTGCGCCACTATATTATTTGCTGCTGCATTTGCGCCACTATTATTTTGATTTGCCTTTCTTTATTCAGAAAGAAGCAGATTGTAAAAATCTTAAAAATAGATTTTTATCACCGTATTTAATTCACGTGTTAAATTGGTCTGTAAATTAGTTGGCATTTGCATCAATTAAGAATACATTGGAAAAGGTTTCGAAATCGTGATATATTTAAGGAAACTGAAAAGTAAACCAAAATAGTGTTTCTATAAGTTTAAACTGGTTCCTCATTTGAATTTTATTAAATCGGATTTTCAACTAACGACATCTCTCCTACTTATTTAATTGTTGTGTGGGGCTACCTTTTATTTATAGCTTAAAATATTTATTTGCCGCATATTAATTTTAGAGCCAAAATGTCCAGGAGGTCGACATTTTAATGCTATTAAATAAAATGAATAAATGCAATAGCCACATGAATAAGATGGTAAAGATCCTCTTTTCTAACCAATGGGATGGCCGCTTTCATGAATATTTATTAAATGTATTCAGAGATTAAATGCAAATTTCAACGAGCTCAAACCTGTTTTAATCACTGGGTAAACTTAACGTTAAACGTTAACATTTACAATTATAGTGTATTAAGTCATCTTGTGTTTAATTCCGTTTGCAATGCATGTCCACTAAATACTTAAGATTTTAGATTACAAATTATGGGACCATAAATTAAACGCTTGCCAAGTTTAATTAAATTCCTCAGCAACTTTCAAAACGTTTTAAGCTGTTTATTACAGTTTTATTAAGCTCTGCAAACACATTATCGTACAAGAATTTATTGTAAACGGCTGTCCTCGACATACAAGACCAAGAGTGATCAGAATAATATCACAATACCCGTTTTCAAAACTTCTTTTTAAAATTTAATATAATATTATATATAGAGTTTCAGGAAAGCCCGATGAGCTTATATTCGGGTCAAGTAAAAATAGCTATAGAACCAGCCTCCTATAAAGCATAAAAAACCTGGCACAAAATATATTTCTTCTTTGCTAAATTATAGGGCGAATAGTGTTGTTGTACAAAAAGCTTAGAAGAAGCCTAGTATTAGTAAACTTCTTTGAAGAACGGATTTTTCAACAAGGTAGAGATCATGTAATTCCAATAATAAAAATAAGGATTCTCACTGCCCCTTCTGGCCAATATAACAATCTTTATAATATTAATGGAAATCTAGGATACTTCAACAAGGATTTTTCAACAAGAGAATACCGTTTTTATAGAGTTTATAAGAGCATTATATAAAATATATATGAAGGCATCCATTTGATAATTTAAAACATTATTTATGACATTTTAATCTCTATACTGGATTGTTATTCTGAAAGCACTCACTAATTAATACTACGTGTGCTGCTTTTTTATCTATTTTTGTTTCAATTCCTTAACTGTAACCAAAATTAACCATGCGGTAGATGAGTGAACTCCATATAAAAATACAATTTATTTATTTTTTATAAGGAGATAAAGATATTATCATGTTTGAAAAATGCCAAGCTTGCAAGGAATCACTACGGGGTTTTTTTTTTAAAAAAAAGGTACATTTTTGAAATAAATGTGCAACCAGTACACTGAAACAAAATTTTCATTTAAAGACTTAATACTGTTTAAATTACATTTACCTTTACAAGGTGAAGGCCTTTTTAATTTAACTATTGATTAGTTTTAAACGGTTGGTGGGATAATACGAAAACAACATTTTTAGATGACATTTACATCGAACATTTAGTTCTTTTGTGAAATGTTTTTGAGATCTTCAAAATTAAACCGAAAACAATAAATGCAATAATAGTATAATAACTTTTAAAAAACTAGTAAGCTAAAATTAGTTTTATTTTTTGTAATGTCTTCTCAATCACTAATGGTTCAAATGACCCATCATGGTGAAAATATCAGTATATGATTCTATACTGATATCACCACACTACTGATTTTATACTACTGACATCAGTATGCTTACTGAAATCTCTACGATAATTTTGTACTGATATAACTGTATTTATTGTGAGTGTTTTTATACAGATGATATGAGTACGCTTAGTGATATCGCTAAACGTTTTACTAATATCATCACATATCAGTATATTTGCACTGATATCTACTGTACTGATTGATATACACTTATCTTTCCACCAGGGTACAGAACCCTGGTCATTGAATAATATCTATTGATTAAGCACCAAAAACACAAAAATGCCACAGCATGAATATTCAATTATTCCATATTTACAATTCGATTTATAATCTGTTAAGCGTAGTAGCTGACAAAAATAATAGAAGAGATTAAATAAAACCCACGCTTACGTACTTAAATTTGGCACTCATGAAGTGTATATGATACTCAAATATTTACGTTTGCATATCCTTAAGAAACCTAAATAAGGACGATTCATGCAGGTAGGCGGCAGATTTAATAGCCGGTTTAAAAATAGGCACTCATTTTTTTCCCCGTTTTGTTATCATTATCGAAAAAAATAAGTACAAATCCTTAGAATCAGTTGCAATTATGGTTTCTTTGAGCATACTGACATCACCGTACCATGTACGCTACTGTAGACCTATATAAGATCAACTTTTTCAAGATGCAATTACGCTTATGTGTGGGTTTATTTAAGGAAAACTAAAGTTTGAAAGAAGAGTACAAGTTTATTACCCCACACTGCATGGTAATCACATGTTGAGGTTAAAAAGACCGATTCAACCAATCAAATGCGATGCAATTACCCAATATTGGACGCAACTGCTCCAGTCGGTATTCATCAATAAAAAATTCTCTGCAGGATTGGGCTAATCTTAAAGGAAATGGAAGCAAGTGCCATCATTATGAGTAAGTCAAGGAGATGTCTTATGTAATGCTAGCCTAGGATTGGTGGTAATCTGGACAACAGCAGCCTGACAAAAGCAGATCTGGAAATCCTCTCAGGCCTTGGAGGCCTCGGAGCACAAATTTCAACTCAAGTTACTGAAGCGGAAGCTTCCAAATATTTAAATAACAATGGGATGAAATTGCCATTCAGAGGTTGAGTCAATATGACAACTACAGAATATGCGATCTAACAATGGTGTCTTTTGTCATCCGCACTGATCCCACATTGACTTTTAAAAATGTTTTTCCTTCTCAACATTTTTAATTAAGAGTTAACTGTTTTAATTCGGTATTCAGAGAGAGAGACAATCTAACGTCAAACAAGCCCAAGAACAATCTTTCGAATGTTTCAATGGAATGAAACATTTTAGTGATATGTTTGAGATGGCTTTTGTGCAGAGTTGATAAACGAGAATTGCAATACAATTTTTCCAACGTTGTTTTTGACATTTTTCATTTGTCATTTTTAATGTCATTAGATGTTGGAATGCACCCTTAAATTATAACCTTGAACTTGCAGAAATTCAATTTAGAAATAATGTTGGTGACCACCCAGCCAAGGTGTCAAATCTCCCCTAAAATGGGCAGCCTATATACCGCATTAATTTTCACACACTTTTTACATGGCATATTTTGGCAAACACTAAGGTATTGAGTTGAATTGCATTGAGTTTTGTTCGTAAAAATGAAGAAAAAAGCTTCTAAGCTTTGATAATTTATGTTCTAAACTGGCAAATGCATGCATTATGTTTAAGGTCTCCTTCTCTTCTCACATACATGTACTTTTAATATAGTGGTACAAATACAGAAAAAATCCTAAATTATAATCTATGTAAAGCTTTGAATTATTCATGCATATGCAGACAAGCTCTATGTTTCTGATTAATTATGAAGTCATTGCATAATGCATGATGATGTGTAATGATGTAGAATGTTTTGGTTTATTCATTATACATGTACTTTCATTTTGATGTTTAAAAGTGTTAATTTTCGTGTAACGTTTGCTTACGGTTTTTTAAATTTTTGTTGAACAAAAAAAAATGAAAACCAGAACCTGTTTGTGAAATTACTATGCACTTGATCAGATTGTCGAAAAGTCCTTCGACCGATCTTGACCTGTTTCCTAAGAAAAGGGCGTAAATAATTCAAAAGAAATAGTTACAACTTTAAAATATTTAATAAACATCTAGATAATTTTGAAGAAATGTTTTCCGTTTATTTTGAGGCTGGTATGTCATCATACGAGTGTTAGCGTAGTTGGTGGCAGATTGCTATTTTCTGACGAATTATTTAAATATACAGTATCATTCACACTGACATCATCATCATCATGGAAAACAGGTGACTAGATAGCCCTCTTTTGAGCAGTATCATAAACATTCATTTGAGATCATTAAGGCTGACATTTCATCCGATAAATATTTCCCTGACTTTTCCAAGAAGATTTGAAATATCCCTGACGGTTAGGTTATTCCTACTTCACTGACAATTTGAGATTTTCCAGGTCAGTGGGGATCCTAGTTTGTCGTTCCAACAAGCTTGTTGTTTAGAAAGATCAACAGGTGGAGCGTGTTCGCCTCAGGATTTCAAGTGCCAAAACAGTATAAGTGTCTATTCAGAAGCATTTTCTTACTGGACAATGTTAAACAGATTGTAACCAGAACTTTTTACCCTGTATGTAATAGCATTGAATGTCCATCGTAGAAATGGTCTAGAATTGTCGCATGCATATACATGTAGGTCAGTCATAAATTGAGTTCAAACAATAATACGTGCATGGCATTTTCAACTTTCGATTACCTATGAGTGCTTAATTTCAAATTCCGGACATTTGTGAGCAGTCTGCCCTGCAGGCTTGCTCTAAATGCGAAAGGTAGTTGCCAGTCAAGATTTAAGACAGGCTTTCTTGTGTTAAATAACAAGGTGCAAGAAGTAGGGCTTATCGGTTACTTTTCGTAATGCAAAAACTTCGGTTGAATTTTTTCCATCTATTTTCAATCGATGAACCAGAAGCGAGCTCGCAGCCATTTACGCTGTCCTTGATGAAAACAGGATCAGATTAAAATGAGAACCGCGGTCTAAATTCTTGCGTGAGTCGTGGGCGAGTTAAAAGGGTTGTGTGACAAGAGTAAATGGCATTTGAGAAGTCTGACATTTTCACAATCGTCTGGCATTTGTACGATCAGAAAGGACTATTTTAGTAGCACACATTCATCAATTTCTCTTGAATTTGGAGCTGGAAGTTCTTCTGTCAGATAGGAAAGCCTTAGTCAAGGCATTAACCTACCTACCTTTCAATGTTAATATAATTGTATTGTACAATAGAGACAAATGAAAAATTGATGGAGTTTTTTTTTTCGCCTATACTTCTAGCCTATACAGCTACTTTTGTAAAATCATGCATATCCACCAGGCTTCATTGTCAATATTTTACTAACAGCATCTTCTGCATAAGAATGTTAACAAGAAATTATGGATTTTGGCCTAAATTTCTGTACAAAAATTCGCCGAAGAAATTTAATTAATAGAACGACATAGGCAAACCCGAAATTTTAGCATTAAGTTTTAGCCTCTCATATAAAATGTGCTTAGAAATACGAAAGGCTGGCCTACGCCATGGGCAAAAATTCTCTAACATTTATTTACAAATTACGGATATTTGCCTGCATTTCTCTGAAAAAATTAAGAAAACACCGCAGGGTAACAGTTTCGAAAACGTATACCACAAATTATAGATATTAGGATACATGCAGGTGTATTTTTATGACATGCATTTTTTTAAATAAATATTAATAACGAAGTGAATTATAAAAACAATTTAACAATTATTCCAGTCTTTAGTTCTCTCCATCCTCTGACAGGTTTCAGTTAATTTCTGGTTAGGAGACGTATTATTTGATTAGCATGTTGCCGTTTTCCAAAATGTTTTATAATAATTGGTTTCAGTCTCAGCCTTTTGACGTGGGTTAATTAGTTATTGCGTGGCTGCATTCCCCATTAGTGAAGTGGATTATTTAGATGATGCAGGTGTATTCCTCGTTCGATTATAATGATTGGTTTCAGTTTAATCCCTATCGTCGAGTTGACTAATTGATGATTTTATGAGATTTTATATAAGCACCTGATGGTGCAAAAATCTTGATCGTGTATCTTCATCCATCAATGGTAGTTTTTCAAATCATCATTACACAGGCGCTAGGACTGTTTGTTTATCGAAGGTCATTAACATATTGTAGCACCATGACTGTTTTGACACACCTTGATGCAAAACTTGTACGAAGACTTGTCGGCCATCTGTGAATTATACCCACAAATAGCATGCTATTGACAGAGATATTTATAGCAACTCGAATAGGATAAATGCACCGGAAACTACCTGAGATGGAGCGGAAATAGAATTGAGACTCGAACTTTGTGTGACAAATATTAATGAGGATAGCGAACATTTTTCTGAAAAGTTGTAAGAGAACGTACACTTTTAAATTTGACTAAAATAATTCATTGAAAAAAGTGAACAAATTTCCCTTTGAAAATTGAAAATTGTGAAATTGCAAGTAAATTAATACATAATTATTTCAACATTAATTTAGATGCTTCTTATCGGGTGTGAAAAGCTTACAAATAATTAATTTAATCAGTATTATCCATTTAATTATTTGGAAAAAAAAGTCCATATATTTGCATATGCATCAGTTTTAAGACTAAAAATTATAAAAAAGATGGAATGAATCTGGATATGCAACACAAATGCGTATTTTTCGTATAGGGTGCAATAAAATAATGGAATCTTCTGTTCAGATTTAAATACTCTGAGTATGTAGAGATTACACTTACATGAGTACATGCATGAAGAACTAAACCTTGGTCCGAAATGGTCGATTATGATTCATTGATTGTGTAGGGACATCGAAAAACATCTGATTTTTCTTGAGCGGTTACACAGCTTTCAGAGCAATTCAATTTCACCATCCTCATAATAAATCAATGGAGTGCAATTGGACAATGGAGTTTAAAGTTGATCTCCAAATAATGGCGTAGAATTCAGTAGAAAGTAAGGTTGAAGACCTAGGTTAAATCGCAGTAGCAGAACATTCAACAAAATGCGTTTCGGAGGGTATTTTTTTCGTCTGTGACCGACGCCCGGGGTAAAACAAGCAGGCTAGCCGTCGCCGAGGTGTAATCACGAATTCCTAAGCCGAAAAATGCAGACTTCAACAGTCCACATAAGGGTCAAGAATAAGTGACGTCCATCGCAATACTGGCACCTTGGAAGTACATGTAACTTTGGAGGAAATTGTCAAATTGAGGTACAATTTTCAATTCAACTCAACTCATTGAATTCAGAATCCGATACTGTTTGGCAAAGTCATGTGGACACACTCAAAAAAGTTGAATTTCAGTTTCTAGCGGAAGAAGAATGGAGGAGGGGGAGGTACAAATATTGGGGGGGGGGGAAATTAAAGAAACAAATGGAATAAAAGGGAGGGGGGATATAGTGGTCAGCAAATTCATATGACCAATTCGAAACATTAAATACTACGTCAATGTAACGTTTTAAGCAATTTCGTTTATTGGACGTCATGTGTTGGTCCGTTTTCATAGTCAACATGACGCAATCCTTGCCAAAATGAATTACAATGGAAGCTCGTTTATTCGAGGCAGTCGGGACCGTGACTATCTCGAATAATCGAATTCCTCGGATAATTAAAAGCATAGTTAGAAATAGGTGCAACTGTACTGTATCTGTACAGCACAAACGTTTTGAATACATGAAAACATTAAATACGAAATATGTAACAATTGAAAATAGCTTGTTAACAACCCTTTTTTAATCAGATTTTATGGTCTCCAAGCAGCCCAATGCGCCTTAACGCTCTTCTCTTTCTTGTTATAATCATTTTTATTGTTTATCTGCTGGAGACTTTGGTCCGAGTGCTTATCCGAGTTTGATTTACATCGGTTGAGCCGAATATCGGATAACCGTTCCCCGGATAATCGAGCTTCCACTGTACTACGTAAATGGGGTAAAGATGGGAAGGGGAGGGGGGAAGAAAATTGGTCTAAATTGGATCAAGATTGACTAAAAAAAGGCAATGGAAAAAGTAGACCGTTAATGGATGTCATTTACTGAGGACCCCCTATATACAAAGGGAAAAAACGACCAATATTATAGATCAGAATGAGCTCTTAGTTCCATTATAGTGGCAGTGACATTCTACCTCCTAAGGGATTACGTTTAACGGTTTCTTCCAACAATCCATAAATTTCACGGTAAATGCTTAATAACATAAAGATTTAATGCATCGATGAGGTGAAGTGATTCTGCAACATTAAGTTGATGGAATTGGTAGTATAGGGAGCACTTGCCCCTCCTGTCGTTTTTCTTGGACCATACTAATTCCTTGAATTACAGTAGCTTTAACCACAACAACAACAATTTGTTGACAAAGCTTTTCATATGTATGTACAGTACGTATACGTTCAGGCTTTGATGAAGCAACATAATTGTGTATTATTGCGCAATTCGTTTTTTCTAACCGTATTTGCTTAGACTAGTACAAATAATACACCAAAACCAGTTTTTGATCAATCAAGTAATCACAAAACTCTCAGAATGCACAACAAATAATAAAGGCACGTCCTTCATTAGAGGACATGAACAATAACATTCAGTTGAGCAGTTTCTGGGAATTGCACTAAAGCTTATTGGATGTTGTCAAGTTTGATTTGTGTCTGAACTACAGAACATTCCAATCATTTCTACTTAACCAATGCATCAAATTTTGTCATACATGTACAAGCAACTAATTTCTGGTATTGAGACCAAGCAATAGATACAAAAACTAATTTTCAAACTTTTGGTCATGCAGGTGTTTGCAGACTTTCCAGATCCCTTTGCTCGATATACATGTACATGAAGTGTTGCTCCTCGCCATAGCTGGTTAGGAAATCAGTAGGTGAGAAGATATTAGACTGGTTCTTTGCACCTCTTTAAAGTCGTGCATGCATTTCTTTTGTTATTCACATGAAAGGTTAAAATCCAATCCACAAACGCTGTTGCATACAGTATTGACCGGGGGCATATCGAGACTACCATCCTTATTTCGCAGCCTACTACTTTATATTACTTCGAAGTTATTTAAATTCTAAGGGTGCATTCATCCCTTTAGGGCGGAAGCCATTCTTTCTTTTACAACAATGTAACCTGCCAATGACTGGTCGCAAGGACATTTCAGCCAGACTAACCTCCAGTCTCAAGATGATGCAGGGTGGTCCAAAAGTCTATCAACTACACTTCAGAGCAAAGAAATTGGCCCGTCTAAAGGCATTATAAAAATGTATTTTGTTCAGAAAATGGATATCAAATTTAAAATCAGAATAACTCGTTTTGTAAACAATTCATTGATCTACATAATGCGCCTCATTTGACTAACATTTCTCATGAATTTCCTGTGTGAAATGGGTGCACAATAAACCAATTGCATTTTTGGGAATCTGCATGCCTTTATCCCTGTCACTGTAAAAGCGTTTCTATAGGGAGTGCGATTTGTGATTAAACAGCTGCAATGATTACGTTTTGCATTATTTGTTTTAAACACGATATATTTTCTGTACAATTGGTGTGAATTTATGGCATTGCATTTTCAAGTTATACTCCTACGAAATTCAAGAGACATTTCAGTCAATATTATTTCAATACCTCCCAATGAAAGAGTATTTCAGTCAGAATAGTCTCCAAGATCAATTTTCATCAAAATGGAAATGAATCAGGGTGTTGAATATGCAAATATGCCTAAAAGTCACTTTTTTCAATTATACCGATTTGATAGAAAGATAGAAATGTGACGTGGCATGCATATAGGTTTGTTTAATTAAAAACAATTGAAATAACAACAATTTTAAAACAAAAAACATGCAAACAAAATACAGCAGTTCAAAATTTAAATCCTAATTTAACACAACACGCATTTTATTGAAAGTGAACACATTCAGTAAAAATCTCCATGTGTGAACTTTGTTTCACATACATGACTGGAGACTCGATTGTTAGACATTTCGCATAAAAGGATTAAGAATTAAATAAAATTTCCTCGCCAACATACATGTATAGAAATAAGATTAAAGAAATAACATCAATGTCAAAGTAGAATGTTTGTTTTGCTTTTTTTTTTCTTTACATAGCTTCGATTGGAGTAGGTGAAAGCTGTGAAAATTCCCTCGTCTTTAATGCATTTATTTTATTCAGCTGAAAACTATGAAGGTCGTAACATCACGAGTTACCAACATATTCAAATAAGCAAGGAGCCAAGTACATTTCCCTGCATATCATGATTCCATTGTGGGTTTTTTTTGTTTTAATATACAAATGCAGTTTTTTACAACAAAAAAACTGCCATCACACAATCAACCCTCTCTCAGTTGCAAACCTTTTTTTTAAATCTCTGACAAAGGAATTTCAATAGCGAACACAGGCTGTTACCTGATAATTCTAGCGCTATCAAAACAACAAGGATCCATTTTCGAGGTATTTTTACAGAGTGAAACTGAACCTCTATTGTTATTCCTCTTTGACTAATTTATCAGGTAAACTTTACACCCATGCAATTACATGTACAGATAAACCTTAAAAAAGTTGCACGATGATACAGAAAATGTACTGTACTTATGGTACTTTGTAGTAAAATATTTCGACTTGGTTTTGTCTTAATACAGGCAGGGATTGTCCAAAAAAATAATAACATTTTTATAGGCAGATTTCTTTTTTTTAAATGGTTAAAGTCAACAAGTGGTTCAGCATCCTATTTGTTATTACTGAGTAAATGTGTGCCTTAACAAATCACAAATACATGTACATTTATTATTTGACCAATCCATACATGTCAACATGATTGATTATTATGTCTGGCATAAGGACCCAAATTTAGGCTTCTCAGGCCAAAAAGTTTATGGTTATTGGAAAGATAATTGATTGTGTCAACATGGGTATAAGATGCTCATGTTGACACACAGAATTATACAGTATGCATGCGTACATAATGAGTATCATAAATGCATACGACAATATTAGGGTTTCTTCATTAAAAAAGCAACGTTTATGTCAACAGCAACAAATGTTTACCAAGATAAGAAAATTGAAAAGTTACGCTAGATAGGAGGGGTCCGTAAAGTTCATTTTCTAATTTGAAGCTGGACTTTTTACACTTGGGACGCTTTGCATCCTGGGTAACACGCCATTACACGGATTAACTTAACCGGCTTAATTGTGCCAACGCCTTTTGTTATGGAATTAGATTGCATTCAGATAGGTGTAATATCGCATAATAAAGCACTAGCTTCATTACAGTAAAAATATAAATGTGCCTGCCTCACATCGTCCTTAATGCATGCACAAAATTAAAAATGAATAAATGTGACGTTATACCATGATCCCTCGGTTATACGTACAACTACGGCACACCGTAAACCTATAGGGGGTCATCCATAAAGGACGTCCGAAACTGTAGAGTAGAGGGGGACTCGACTGAAATCAAGGCTCAGGGGTGTAAAAAACCTGTAAATAACGACTCTAACGCACTAACTTTTTACATTTAAGTGAATGCAAGTCAACCTGTTCCAATAAAGAGACGTCATTTATTAGTCATTATTTTCCAATTTAATACATTTAACTTTTTTAATGAATTCTAAACGTTTACTACACTGATGTTAATCCCCTACTGGAAAATGATTTTGAAATGTTGGCAGCATGTGAAGCACTAATGATAGTAGCATTTGCCCATTTCAAGGGTTAGTTTTAATTTGGTCTACTTTTTTGCAATAACGCCCATAGATTGCTTGTCACACAACGTCCTTTATGAGCGGCCCCTTTTCTGGGTGATCCCGATTTGTTTAATGTTAGTATGAAATTAACCCCTTGAGAAAATCATTTGTGGAAAGTTAAACGCAAAAATATTTAAGTACAGGTACAAGTAATTTACCCGATCAACATTACATGTATAAGTGGAATTTAAGCTCCTAAACTTCAATGTTAAATTTCTTCAGTTATAGATACATTCAATGTTAATAATTAAAACGATATCATATATTTGAAAGTTCAATTTCTCATATTAAAATCATTTTTATGCATATATTATTTCAATTTCCTTTATTTTTAAAACGTTTGAAGTGGTCATTAAAATGTTTGACCGTTCGTTAGACCATTCAAAATATTGGAAAACACGTTTGTATGAAAAAACATTTTAGGAAATTAATTATTTTAAACCGAATAAAAAAATGTTACATCTTTGCAGAGATCGTATTGTGTCAAGAAATGTCAAGGACCTTTCAATGAACTCATTTAAATGTTAATCAAGAACATGTTTTTCATTTTCAACAAATTTAAAACAACTTAGCGTAATAAGAACAAAATATTTTTGTAATAATTTCCACATTTTTATAATAACTTGCCTAAACCAATGATTCAATCAAACACACAAACATAACTGACCTTAAGGTTAATTTATCCACTTCTCAAGGTCTATAATGCCCTGTGTTGAATCAATGACTTCCCAAGCACTTTAATGACCAGTATACAGCATATTACGTACAACGGACCCCCTTAAACAGAAGTTGTAAAACAACAGCCACTTTTCTTTCTTTTTCTTTTCTTCTTTTTTGAAGTTTTCCGACTACAGAAGTTTGAAATACGTTCAAACAAGAATTCGGCTGGGAATTCAGCCACCTGTTTTAAACAGCATTCCCCCAAGATCCCAAAGATAAAACACGACCAGCAGGTAGTCAATAACGGTAATGAGACTGCTTATCAATCCCTCCGTACAGCATTAACAGTTGGGCTTGCGTGTAATTACAGGAAAGGAGGGGTGGAGACATTTTCATGGAACGATTAGGACCAAACCAACATGGCGGAACGTACCTATGCACGTACCTCAAAGCCAAGTGTCTCACTAAAGCCTATTGGAAAATTCCTACTTTTTAGGGTAGTTCAACAAAAGAATGAAAAAATTTGACACTCCGGAATTCCTTTTGACATCCAGAAGTGGATTTAGGGGAGAGAAAGCGTGTGTTAAAGGGAGAGAGCATCTAGGGGCACTGGTATTGAGAGTGCAAATCCAACCTAAAAGGTCCACAATGGCAGCTCTCCTTTGGGGATTTTCCATCCTTAGGGGGTAACGCCAGAAAATTAGTAAATCGTGAGTTCTTGATGGTAAAATTGTCAGATTTAATTCAATTTCATAACTCATTAACTATTTCTCTCAATTCATTTTTTTGCAAACTTTAAATTGGACAGTCAAGAAAACAAGGAAGAACAACTTATAAATAATTTGTAATTCTGTTTGGCAATTTGAATTTTTTTTATTTCTACCTAGAAATGCCGAAATAAAATTATCACAAAACATTTCCAGTGAGATTTTTGTAAAGTCAGTGAATTGATATTACTGAAGAAAAAGTAGAGGTCGTAGGATGCCAAAGCTTTTTTTAGTTCGACAAAAGTTGCTTTTTGTTAATATTATATTAAGGTGGTTCTTGTCCCGACGTCCAGGGACTCTTTGGGGGTCCATGGATATATTTCAGGGGGTCCGTGAACTTGAATGGGAAACAATGTACTGTATATTTTCACTACCCTCCAGGGTAGGCTCAAGGCTATAAGCAAGGTTCATTTTTTTTTGTTATTTAATGAGTCATTTAATGATATCATTATGCCACATTTTTATTTTTATAAGATTTGATAACTGTAATTCCACGCAATTTATTTAATACATTTAAAAATGCTATTCTGAGATGGGGTCCGTGCGGACTTCACTGTCTTCACCAAACCATCACGGGTGTCCGTGGCACAAAAAAACGTTAAACCCTGATTTAAAACGTTAGTAAACAGTGCATTTTAAAACACCTTATTAACGTACAAGTTAATTTGAATTATTTTAATGCTTACAATGTATGTGAAACATGAATTTAAACCATAAATTATTTTTTGAGTTTCTTAGGCTTTGTGCAGACTACAGTCCTACCGTTTTTCATTTTTAGTAAGTAAATCAATAACACCTGTTTACACACGCACACCACACCTTAGTGTAGGTACAGGGAGCGCTAGCACTTAACTATAAGTAAGGAACGATGAGGGGCCATGCAGAAATATAACGACGAAATTGCACTGAACCTGAGGGGGGAGGGCTGGCAAACAACCTTGAAGAGGGACAGTCCATCTAGGGGTGAGCGTCTTGCCCTGCCCATTGTGTCCATCAATGAACCAGGGCTTAACAGCATAAATGTGAGAAAAACATGGATCTTAACGCTTAAACACAATTTAAAACAAACGATAAATGCAGTCATACACTTTTGGGTCCCTACAGTGTCCGACTTGAAGAGATTTCACTGTCTACAGTGACCTACTAACCTACTCGACATTAGCAAAAGAAGAGCGCGAATTCCGTGGCATAACTTCCGTTTTCAATAATAATAATATTGATAATAATAATTATAATAAAATGTATTCTAATAATGAAAGGAATATTTAGGTTGTTCACTACATGATATAGACCACTTACAAATACCTAGTCAAATTTAACAATTTTACAATGGAAATTTACTAAGAAATTTCAGCAATTAAATAAGGTTATTTTTAGCCAAACTTTTTTACTTTCTCTTATTTTTCTTCCTTTTGCAATATTCTGTTCATTGACTATGACAACAATTAGAGCAAACGTTTATTTTTAAATATCCTTATTACTAGTTCTCAGTTTCCCTTTGATTCATAGTTGGCATCAAAGGACAGAAAATTGGTCAATAACAAACTGCTGAAAATCGGTAATAATGTGAATATCACGCCATTTTCACGACTTCCATGACTTAAATTAAATTTCATGATTCTTTATGACTTTATTCCAGGAAACACCTTAAAACAAAGGTAAAAGCAAATATAGTATTGATATGTTAAATTTCTCTGAATTTTTCAAAACAAATCATTATTCGCCGACTATTCCATGCATATCCAATTTCTCTGACAGTTAAAGGTTTTCCAGGTCTGGTGGGAACCCTGGATATATATTATTAAATTCACTTGCAACACGAAACTATGAATTTAAACAGTGAAATAGGAATTCATTCCTGTCTTAATGACGTTTTTCGATCGATTTTCAAGGTATCCCTTACAAATTTTATCTTTTCTACACTTTCACTGTTTATATACGTGCTTTTTAACATTTTCACTTAATTTGTCACGCCTTTTCATTTTTACAGACTTGAAAAAGCTTTCATTTTTCACCGACTTCACGGTTTTCACTCTTTAAGAATCACTAACTTGATAAAAAAAATGAAATCAGGGTTGTAATCCCGATAGAGTTCCTTGACATTTCCCTACGGGATTATTTTTTTTGTGTGCAAAAATACAGAACAAGTTCTGCCAAGGTGGTAAATAAATATAGCAGCAGCAGCGGCTGGAACCCACGCCATGTTTGACACTTTCCCAATTTTTTTGTGTGTTCATACAACAAACAGCCATCAGATTTATGTTGATAATGTCGATCGGACTCAGCTTTGTGGCATGCAAGTTTAAGGGGCTAGTATTTGAATAGAATACCAGATTCGGAGGGGAATATTTTAGGGTCTATTTTAGGGGATTTGCCCCTAGGCACATCATGCCAAGGCAACCCAACCCCCTTGCCCGTGACAGCGGCGGTTAGGCCACGGGCAAAACATTGTTCAAACGTGAAAGCATAAACACGACGTCACTATCTGGACTGCCTTTGTGACAACTCCGAGGGGAAGACCCTAGAAATTAAACCAGAGTGACGTCATCTTCCAATTCCCCCTATACTTGCGTTTCAAATTAGCCTATTGCTTTCATTTTTGACAATCCCACTCCAGCCACCCTTTTATACATACTGTGTTTGTCATTTTGAATGGAATTACATGTATCTTTGCTACTCATTATTATCCATGGTTTTTTAAACCTTAGGTGCCCCTTACCTGATGAAATATTTTACCCTGACTCCAAAAATTTGTTTTATTTGGCTTTCAGAAATGGTTACAAATGTGTGCATCAAAGGAATGCAACCCGCCTCCCCTCTCCAGCATCATGTCTTTTTATGTATTTTTTTCTCTGGATCCAAGCCTGGTTAGTGTTATATTTTTCCAGCGGCATGCTGATACCAGCCTTGAAATAACAGTAAATTTGCAGAATCACGAAACCCCGCATCTCGGGTTTGAACCCGCGCTTCCCTTCCCGGCATGCACCGGAGGCGAAGTCTTGCAGGAAAGCCAGCTCACAGGGGGAGCTAAGCATTTCTCATTGTACAAGTTCCCTCTATATCATCTTCTTGTCAAACTCATACATAGCCAACACCCCAGTCCTACCTCTTCAGTTCCTCTTTAGTTTCAGAAACTTTCAGTGGATTCTTTGCCCCATAGTTTCCCAGCTCCAACCCCAAGATTCGGCAGAATGAAAACTTTTCATCATCCTACCTTTTCGGCCATCGTGGCGTTGTGCAGATCGTCCAGAGTGGGTCTGTAGGCCGATCCGGTGGTCACCGACAGGATGTTCCGGTAGTGGTCAATTCGCGGGAACGCCTCCCTGGTCATCTGTCGCAGGCTTTTCAGGTAGCGGGTGTCATAGGTGGAGTGCGAGTGATGGGACGGTTGCGAGTTAAGGGTGCACTGTCCGAAGTCGTCTTCGGTCAGTTCCTCGTTGCTACCGTCGCCCACGGTCATCTCTCCTCCCATCTTCTTGTTCTCCACTTTGGCCACTTGGAACCTGGACTTGTTGGCGTCTCCGCCGTTCATCTCGATCCACTCGGAGTCGTCGGCCACCCCCAGAGGATTCACCTCTCCGTTTTGTTTCACCGCATCCGCCATGAACGAAGGCAACGATTGGCACGGGCAGCAGCGGGTCCTATCACTAGAAGCTCAACGATCAGTCTGACATTTATAACCAGCATCTGGCCATCCAGACCAAAGAGGGGAGAGATCTACTGCCCGCACCCCTCGGCTGGGAGTGGCCTCGCCCGCCTGGCCAATGGGAGCTCGTGCGTACACTTCTCGCGATAGTGTTCCATCCGGTGGAAACCAGGAAGTTGGTGGTGGAAAAGAACGATGCTGTATAGAATGAGAAGGGATGTGATAAGGAGAGTTTTCAGAAAATTCACCTAATTTGGATTTCGGCCTCGGCGAGATTACGTCTGACTTAAGGTATCTGGAATAGTTGGCTTTCCGCGGAATATCAACTTTTGTTGCTGCGATCGACGTGGGACTGGATGACGGGACTTCCGTACAGGGAATCTTGTAAAAGTTCACTCATGTTATCAAGGATGAGCCGAAAACATAGCACCAAATGCAAAAAAAGTACTCGCTGTTTTTGCTTCAAATACTTATTATACACTGTAATTGCTAAACTCATTTTCCCCATTGTAGATTTGGTCATGTAATATTCCATCGTCAAAAATTAAAGAACGTCATGCAACCCGCAATGCAAGATAGCCATGCAAGGAAGATCCGTCATAGGCGCTCGAGTAATAGTTGTTTTCTAATTTCTGGGGGAAAAATTATCAATAAAAGAGACATTTTCAAATTATAAACCTAAGCTGAAACCCCTGTGGACGACGAACTCTACATTGGGGAGATAAAAGTTAACATGAATTATAAGTATTTGAAGCAAAACTGTGCGTTTATTTTTTTCATTGTGGGCATGCTTTTGGCGTAGCCTTAAGCATATAATGTTGAAGACAAATTTAATGTGTGCCTAATAAATGAATGACATATATGATGGTAAATGAGTGAAATAGTAATAGGGAAAAGAAAACTAGTATTATGCAATTATTGATAATTATAATAAATTTTACCATAACAGGTGAAAAGTAATATCTCGAACACTTTGATAAACGATCTAAAGCCACATCACGTTTTTTACTTTGTAGTTTTATTAGGTTATATGCTTTAACGTTATGTTATGCATATTTATGGTTTGGATATTTTTCGTCGGCATTATGCACCCTTCAGGCATTAAGTACAGTAGGCGTTACGCATGTTCGGTATAAGTTTTTTTTTAAATCATAGTAAGTGGGGAACGTCCTTTGATCAGGCAAGTTTAAAACCCATGCAAGGCATAGACTATTTTGTTGCTTACAAAAGAAAGCAGAGAGGGGTTATTTCACCTTCGTAATTCCCTCGTGCTGGGGACAAGCAATAGAAATCGAGAAAAGTATTCTAGATACAGAATTTGAATTTTGAATTTCGTGTTTCCGTTTATAAATGTTATTTGCACATCTTGCGTTAATTTCACTTATACTTTTCAAATGTTGTGAGCTTATGTTGCAAGCACTTTGATCTCGAAAAGCAAAGCACAGCAACAACAACAAAAACATTCCTGACATCCATCTCCATCTAGTGGCATCTGTGCTCACCAGATGGCATTATCGGGGTTTTTTTCCGGCAAACCGGAAACCGGGCAACGATCCAAACAGGAATTGTTCTCTGCTAATCTAAATATTAAAATTTTAAAAATCATCCGATCTAATTTGATTTTTGTGACAGAATGAGGCGGACAATAAATCAGCATTTGAAGATTTTCAATGCATGCAATACTTTTTTAAAATTTCATATCATATAGCAGTTAATTGCCACTACTAAAAGTGCAACTGTTCATATTTTTGGCATGATAGAAGTACTAATTTTACGCTTGCTTACCTTCGTTACTGCAGAATTAAGGCGATTTTTTTTCTTAGAGCAAACATGTAGGCTATCTGGTAACAATAACCGCATATTTTCGTGAGGGATTGTTATCAAATAACTTCACAATAAAATCATGGTATAACTGCTAAGTTATAAAATAAAAACAATGTATGGAATCTACTTGAAAATCTATTAGAAACCGTTGGAAAAATATTTGTCATGCCTTTATCAGCATAAACGCTGGACGGTGGTTATGCCACCGAGTCCTAAGTTCTAACCTGGGCAATAAAATTGGCGGCAAAATCACATCCAAATACTATTCGGACATTCTTAGCCACAACGATTTTACTGTTAAGGTCTACTGTTAAGGATTGCTACTCCGCATTTGCATTTATACACTTGATCTTCTTGTGTAAATATTATAAGTAATCGAGAGGAAAAAATGTTAACAGAATAGAATTTGAACTCCAGGATATACATGTACATCTACTGTAAAATTTGAGATAGATAAATAGGGAAGCGTTCGGAAATTATAACTAAATTAATGACGCCAATAGATAAATTCTTACCTTAGCGATTTGATGAAGAGTGATTGCATACACAAATCATACAGAAAATTTTCTATACATTTAAATTACAGCGAACCGAAAATTCTTCACGAAGTCAATAATTGCATCCCAACCAGTTACATATACATGTATGTCCTAACTTCATGAAAGAATGAAAACGTAATGTAGTTAAACCTTAAACGTTTGGACAAATCACCACCCGATCCTCAGGTTATGCAAATGCGCCCTTACAAAGTAGCTCCTTCCGATTCAATGCTTATTAACAATAGGATAATTCGTGTTTCTTTATCAATTTAATTTATATTTACATAATGTACCAAGCTGCATCTCAAACAACAATTTCCATAATTGGTGCAAAAAGGTGCAAATTTAATTGACTACTGAAACAACGATTACAAGCATTACTAACCTTTAAGATCCAAGTTCAAAGTTGACATTTGTTCCAGAAGATTGGAGTCACCGGACTTGCTCGGTTTTCTCTCGCACTTTCACCATGCATGCGTATATTTTTGGTGAAATGGCAAAAGTTCTGTGTTTCTCCGAAAATAGCATTGACTAAAACAAATTTTAAATTAGCATACATGTACATCTACGACACGCTTTTCTACGAGTTAAAGTTAATTTAAATTCAGAGATTGTTTTCAGTTTTATGAGCTACTATTTTTTGAAATCGTCTTTTATATTTTTGTAATTTTATTGAGTAATTCTAAGTACTTTAAATTATCTTCATTAAAAATAATCGCTATTAAAGGTGAGATCGACTAGTTGGCTGGCCTTTATTGAATTCCCCATTTCCAGGTACCAGTTTTCAATGCACAATGAATATTTAAACTTCAATTTTAAAATAATAATTAGGCCCTCCACTAAACGATTTTTATAAAAGCTAATAATTAAAAAAGTTGAATAATTGAAGAAAATCAAAGTTAGTAATAAAAAATATGTACATGAAAAATAAATTTATATGAAATTTTTAATCAAAAGTGTACAATGAGCAATTAAATTTCTTTAGTAAATTCAATTAAAATAAATTCTTTTCAATTAAAACTTAAATAAGTAATAAAAAAAAATTCGAGGATGGCAAAATAGTAACGCGTTGTACCTGCAGCTAGGTATTAAAATTTGAATGTCTTTTGATTCTTACTTTACAATGCGTTGATAAGTATTTGTTTTCTCGTTCCATAAAAGGGAAAAAAAAGGAGAAAAATGAGAATACAACTGAATAAAGTTATAAAAATGATGCATTTCTTACATTCATGGCTTGCAATTTTTATTTCTGCCATGCTTAATTAGTTTTTTGTGATAAATTTGCAGAACATATACAGGTTGTATAGAGAGATTTGAAAAACTCACAAGTTAACTCATTTCTCTTTTTAAGATTCAACTAAGAATTTCGCAATATTTGTAACCTTAAAACAATCTAAACACTAAAAACATGCAAACCCTTTTACTAAGTGATCGCCCCTCATTGCAGTTGTCCTCCTGAGCTGAACACCAAACCACTGAAACACAAAATCTTCCTGATGCACATTTTATTTAAAAAGAAAACCATAATTTAACGATGTAGAGTCACGGATTTTATTTTTCTGAAACATTGGATGCAATTTCCAAGGAAACTTCACTTTTTAAGAAAGTTTTCGAGCTCCAGAGCCGTGCATTCTAATGTAAGGATTGCTAATGGAGCATACTGCTCAAATTACACATTGGTCAAATCAAAGTTTTTGTCTTTGCACTTCAGACATTTTAAAGCGAGTTTTCACAATGTGATAATACCACAGCTATTGTAAAACATTTTTTAAAAATATTCCCCATGCACTAATTAAAGGGGCCTACAATTTTACATGAGGAGCAACTACGCTCATTTCTTTAAACGTCATTGCTCGCACTCAAATAACTATCATCTTATTTGAAAATTCATCAGTTACCAATAAAAAAGCAAATGTGTCATTCAGTATTGACACCTTTTTTCCAATTACACACAATGTGTACATGTAACTGTTTAACCAAAACATGGTGAGGGAGAATTCAACCACCTTTTGTGAAATCAAGGCCTTTGATAAAAAAACAAATAAACCCAGAATAGGCTAATTTAATCCTCGAAAATTCTTACTCTTTGTACTTATTTTTAATTATGCCCTCTTTACCTTCGATTTCGAGAATGTCATAAACCCAGCGTCGATTTACTCGACACACGTGACCGCATTTCGGCGAGGCACACTTTGGACACGGAAAATGACATCCCGGGCAGTCTTTTTCCAAACAATCGCACACATCTTGGCCTGACCGTATCAAACATCCATTTTCGTTGTGAAATCGGCTTCTTATCTTTGGACTGTAACAGAAATTTTAAAAAATTATAATTTGAAATGAAAATTCTCGAAAAAAAAATAGGCACTAAAAATTAGTGATATGTAGCTGAATTCAACATTGTCGACTTACGCTTCATTATATATTTTGCGAGTAAGTTTTCTGGTTTCTCGGGTACTGCTTTCCGGAGTCCAATTTTCCAGAAACTTGTTCACGTTCCCAACCGACAATTTCCGTAGTCTTTGAGAAAGGCCACTGGATTCATACTGAATAAATTGCAAATGAGCATTAGATTGAGTAATTGCTGGAGTCGATATTGCACATTTTGTGGCTATGTTATGTTCTCCCAAGTAGAAATGTGCACAAATAATACCTGTAATTCAGATGAAACTGCAGTCAAAGCATCCGATTTACTTGCATTACTTGTATTATCTAAAAACATTAAGTTAGCAATATAAGAAACTGAACAATTTCAGTAATACTGTTTATAAAATCACGAGTCACTATCTGCAATTTTCAAATTATCAATCATTCAAACCCTTAAATCAGTGGCGACCAACTCATTCAGCTGGCGGGCCACTTTTGAGTTTCGAGAACAGTCCGCGGGCCGCATCCAAAAATTGCACACAA
>JAQIXS010001839.1:0-26494 GCA_034700785.1 Rossiulus vilnensis | reverse complement strand
GCATTTCAATAATCAAAATTGAATCATCGGGTAGGGACAGTCGCAAAATCTCATTGCGCATTGAATTTAGGATTTTCCAAGCAACATGAGCCCCCAGTAAGAAAAAATAATTGGAAAACTAGATGCTGGACAAGTCTAACCAAAGTCCATAATAAGCGATTATATAGGTCTTCATAATCTGCCAGCTTCATAAACTCTTGTTAACGCAGGCGGTCAATAGCACCCACTTGGGATATGTTCAAGAAGGGAATATAAATGCAGTATTTAAACGGTAAGTATTTACTTAGCCTACTGTATTTAGTGAGTTTTTTATGGCTGTTATAGGCAGCTAAAGGAGACGATTGTGCGCATTTAAATAATGCCTTTTAAATAATTTGAAATTACCTAATTCCTTATATTCAAGAACATTTTTATTTTTCGAAAATGAACAAAAATGTCAGTTTGCGCTATCCGTCTTCTTCCAGTATAATTTAGCCATTTATTTTACTACATTTCTTGTTTATTTTGCAAACTATTCACTTTGTTTACTTTTCGAGTTTTGACAATTTTTGAAAGGTTTAATTTTCTGTGAAATTGTTTCATGACATGTACACGGTATAATCCTTAATATTTAATTCTTTAAAAATAGAAATTTCTTTTACAAAAGTAGGTTATTAACGTTATCTACAGTGTATGTTACTTACATGCACAACATAAACTTGCATTCAAAAATGTAAACATTACAAGAACTGTTCGTTTATTTCTTTAAATAATATTTCAAAGCCGTTTTTTAAACCATTTTACACACCGTATCTCCAATTTTTTCTAAGCTTACGTACACAGCTTTATCATGTTTTACATAAACGTTTGACGAAGGCATTTCTTTAATTATTATTATTTTCAATTCTACTCAGTACCTTACAATTAGAAAGTGAATACCATGTGGTTGGAGGTTAAAGTATCACATAAAAAATTACATTATTGATGATTCATTTTTAAATGCTTTTATTTTTCTTTGTTTTGACACATGTATTTCGAAAATAAAGTTATGGCAAATGCTCTTAATGTGAATTATTCCTGCTTTACGTTGTTCAAATATTGTATAGAAAAATATTTTAAAATCCATGATTTGTAAATTATTTTTTAAAAGTATCGTTTAAAGTTGATAATTTTAAAGGACGGGTGTTTAATGATCATCGAACAGTAGTGTTAAAGGGTGGTGTTTACATTTTGTAGCAAAACGTTACATTGGGATGGGTATGAAATATACTTTCAATTAGCTTAACAAAATGCAT
The DNA here is from genome assembly GCA_034700785.1 of Rossiulus vilnensis. NCBI lineage: Eukaryota > Metazoa > Arthropoda > Diplopoda > Julida > Julidae > Rossiulus > Rossiulus vilnensis. The sequence goes on along the minus strand of JAQIXS010001839.1, from coordinate 25,220 downwards.
GGACAGCCGTTTCTATGTAGTCATACCTGACATTACATGTCAGTGACATCTATATTTTATTTATTCCATACCATTTCTTATTTTTATTTTAGTCCAAAAAGATTGGATTTGTATTTTCATGTATAGTGTAAATAGGAGATTTACTCTGGAAGTTATAGTTGTTACGATATGTGAAGTGTTGAAAGGATCTTTGCATAAATAATTAAGTTGGGACAAATATATTTCATCCCGTTAATGATAATTTTAATTTTACAGCCATTTTCGTTGTGCTGAGTTGCACAGTATGTGTTGTTTTGGGGCGAGGAATTAACGTCGGTCTTTGTGCGGAAACCTATTATGACTGTCAATGTGGACCTGCAGTTAATGGATATATAATCAACATACCTATTAAACAGTAAGTTTTCATAGCCATAGTCTTTATGTTTCAATAACCGTCTGCCAATGAATATAGCATAAGGAAAAATAGTCTGTCATTCGGTTGCAAATAATTGCATCAACACAGCAGGCCATTGGAATCTTAAATAACGATTTGCATTACGGAAAAAAATAGCAAATAACACGTAATAGATGTTTCAGAAACCAGGGATAGTGAGTCTGTGTGGAGAAGGCATGAATCTGCCTGGTGCCTAGGCAACAGAATTTCAAATTCGACATTATATTTGCAATGATATCATTCTTACTAGAGCTAACTTTATCGAACATTGGGATTAAATTTCATCTGACGCCCGAATTTGACGCACGAGGCCTAACATTATGTAGGCTATAAAATCAACGGTTAAACGTCATTTGCCTTAATCTTAATCGGTGTGAGTTAAATTTGAGTGCCACTGTCAACTATTGAAAAGCATGTTTTGAAAAAGCGAACCTCGCGTGGCACAAATGTCTTATAACGCTAAAAACAAATTATGACAACAACTACATTAGCTAGTAATAAAACTTTCCCACCTCAAGGTATTCAAGAAATAAATGCTTTTTATTTAGCATACAGATAATCCAACTTAAAATCTTAACAGCGCCTAAATGGAGTTTTAATTCCTATTGAATTGTGTAGGTGAATAGCCTGAATATGCAACATCATAAATTCACGTCAATTGCCCAGTAAATGTATTCTGCTTCAAAAAGCTATTCAAAGCATTATCATCTTCAACTCTTCAATCTTGGGACATCGAATTCTCTGAAGGCATGCAGATGCCTTTACCAATATTTTATCTAATTTTAGTCAAATTAGGTACATTGTTTACAAAACGAGCTTTTCCTAGATTTTGAATATCTACATGTACATGTTGAATAAAATGTATTTTTAATATAAAGGAGCGTTCATAAATGACGCCGCCTTTTAGGGGGGGAGGGTACCGTCCTTGCATGACAGAACATGACACTTGCATGGCAGGGATTCCATCCGACCATGAAACTTGCATGACGGAGGGGGGTCCAAAATAGTTTTTTTTTCATGACATCATTTATGATTCCCTAAGCTCCTAATTAAGTGTATATAGGCCTACATGTGCATATTATAGAGCCAGTCACTTCACAGACCAAAATCTGCAATGAACTTATGTACTAAAAAAATCTGAACAACGTTATTCTTGTACTATTATAACATTTACAAAATTAACCCAGTTAGATGTTATAATTTCTCACCTATTTTGCTTCAAAAACTTATGATAATTGCTAAATGATTTTTTTCCGTGTGAAAATTGGTTGTCTGCTAAGGTCCGGGTTATTGTTTTTATAATTTCAAAATATCCTGTTTATTTGAAGAAGAAAACAACTTGAAAAGAATTAACTGCTATGCAACCTCCGATGAACACCTTCGAAAGTTTCATTGAGTGGAAAAACCCGTTTTCGGAGGAGGAGTAATGGTTTATTCAAGTTTTTAAAAAAATGTTTTTTTTATGAATAAACGTGGCATTTTCAAATGATAAAAATAACTTAGACCTGCATGAATCGGGTTTCAATTAACCATCATGGGAAGCGATCCAGAAAATCAATTTATTTTATGTGATGTTTGTGATTATTTTTAAGGTGTACATTTTTCCATCGTTGGAAACCTTCGTGTAAGCCCTGCAAAGATGTTAAAAAAGAGGCCATTTGCCCCACTTACTCTCAATGCTTGGAATGCTCGCAGGACAGATGTGTAAAATGTCCACCCAACAGATATGGACAGTGGTGCACTGGAGGTAAGGGCGAAAAAGTGATCGATGGTTTTGCCAACATCAGTGGATTCTAGTATTCTACATGTACAATCGTACGATTAATAATTTACGCTAACACGATGTCACTATTTCAGAGTGCACGTGTAATAATGGAGCATTGTGCAATCAAGTAGATGGTTCCTGTCAATGTTTGGAAGGATTCGTGGGAAAGTCTTGCGAAATTCACACGAGTAAGCGGCTTTGGTGTGCCTTTTAAGTTTTGCAATTGCTATATAAAAATTATAAAAATGTAGTGTGACGGCAGTTATATTCACAATGTAAATATGCACATATATTTAACCCTATATACATAAGACTAGGTGGGTAGGTAGGGAAATGACACTTGAATATGATTTTTAAAATAAAATAAAATACAGAACTTCAAAATATGAGATAAATGAAGATATATTTTAAAATTACTAAACACGAATATACCCACCTTTACAGTCACGTATTTTGAATGCACCAAATATTTGTAAAAAAATACATGTAACAATTTAATGTTGATTTGTATGTAAAAAAACCTTATTAAAGTCAAGAAATCATTTTTTTAAATGTGAGATAAAGGAAAATACAATTTTAAAATTACTAATGCGAACATACCTACGAGTTTACACAAAGTCACGTGTTTTGTACGCACTAAATGTTTGTAAAAAAAACCCAAAGCACGTATCAACAAAAACCTTTTACAATGCAAGTTCTTAGTTTATTTTTGTAACATGGAAAATTAGTGTCAAATTGGCCAGAGTTCAACTGCAGATTTGCTGCGTTTCCGTTCACTGCAAATCAAAATTTTACGCATAAATAAGATTATTAAACTTTAAATAAGACAAACTTTGCTCATCAAGAAATGAAACAATAGACGAAAAGCCTACATAACTTCCCATGTGCAGTTATTCAAGTTTTTATTTGCACTATTCTTGACGTTTTACGAATACTTGCAATTCATCATAACGTAAGTTCCTTATGATATCCCAGATCCGACCTGTCCAGCCCCTGAAGTTCCTCTCAATGGCAAAATTGACGGCACCAAATACGGAGTTGGTGAAAGCATTACTTACAGCTGTGATGCAGGATATCGGCTGGTGGGCCCAGACAGCCGAACGTGCACCAGCGACACCAAATGGTCAGGCCAGATGCCACATTGTGGTAAGTACGATACCGAAATGCAAAAGCCACTTCCAGCTCATCTCCAATGAATCGAATTTCCATTTTTCCAACAGAGAAGTCATGCCCAATACTGCAATTGCCAGCTAACTTACAGGGCGAAGTAAATCCCTTTCAAGCGCACCAGGTCACGGAAAGTGGCCAGGTCATACCTAGAGCCATGAAATTCAAATGCCCTGCTGGCCACCAACTTATTGGACCAGAATTATTGACCTGCCTTAACGGCGCATGGGACAATCAACTTCCTCAATGCCGTAAGCGGTTTATGTCGGTTGAGGGCCGCAGCCTTCGCCACACAACTAATTATCTGAATTCACCCTTCGACATTTGCAGAGAAAAATTGTGAACTGCCGAAAAATCCAGAGAACGGAATCTTGATAAATTCTCAGAAAAACCTGGTGGAGGGCGTCAAAATCCACTACCTTTGCAACAAAGATCACATCTTGATCGGAAGCCAAGAGATTACCTGCTTATCAAATGGAAACTGGAGTCATCCTCAATCACGATGTGGTCAGTGAGAATTTAATAGTGAATTTATCCAAATTTCACTACTACTTTGCGGGTAGAAAAAATGAATAAGGCCATATATGGTGTTATACATGTATATGTCCTGATTGATCATGCATGAGCCATACATACGGCCATATATTGACGTCGCCATACATGAAAACTTTAGACTTGTTATAATTGCTAAATTTATTTTACCGTTGTATAGAATTGGTCGTCCACTAGGATTCCATTATGTTTTCTGATCACAAAATGGCCCGTTTATTTATAAATAAATAAATACATTTAAAAACCTTTACGCGAGGCCTTAAAAGGATCTTCCCTGCAATGCAACCTAGAATTGCGGGTTGCATGCCGGTTTTTCAAATTTATTATTTTTTTAATAAATAAACGGGACGTTTTGAAATTATAAAAAATAACGGAGGCCTTAACAGACGACCCAAATATATACTGGGGAAAATAAATCTAGCAATTATAATGACAAAATGAAGCAAAAATGTGTGAGTACGTTTTTTTGCATGGGTGGGCATGCATCCTTTTGGCTCAACCTTTAGCAAATGTAATGCATGCTAATCAAGCTCCTGTATTGTATTTTCCGGGTATGAATATGCAAACATTTGTAAGACCATATCTGTAGATATGGGGGTCATCCAAAAAGGACGTCCGGGGCAGGAGGGAGGCGGGGTGTTTAAAAACCGGACAAAAGCGGGGGGAGGGAGAAGAGTCTAAAAATCATAAAAATTCCAGGACGTCCGTTGTGGATGTACATGTAGGTCTACACATGTTGGTCTACAATGTACAAGAGATTTCTAAACAGTACATGTCCATGTATACAGTATAAATATGAATATGAACAGTATGAACATTTGTGTCCAATTTCTGGACTAACCATATATGGAAGTAGCCAGTTGCACTACATGTATTTGGCAATCATTTGCAGAGAAAGCTGTCTTTTGCCCCAATCCTGGAATGGTCTCCTTTGCCGACCGACAAGTCGCTCCTGGACCCGGAGGAGAATGGAGTTCCGGCACCCAAGTGACCTACTCTTGCAAACAAGGATCCATAATGATGGGCAACGAGATGGTGGAGTGCCAGAAGAATGGCACTTGGACGGACATCGCACCATCTTGCGTATTTGGTACGGTGATAAATCCATCAATTTGCACCCCCAAAAATGCAACATGCCAGATTGAAAGTTTGTTTGAAATTGTTTCCATTGCAGTTTCACATGAAACGATAACCTGCGATACCAAAGGTGCGGATATCATGGCCGCTGCTAATGTGCCAGTGCAGTAAGTCTCGGCATCTACATGTACGAGTTCTAACATGCTTGGACTGCTTTAATTTACAATAATTTAAAATTATCGTAGAATCACGTGCCCGGAAGGATGCTTGAAGCCGAAAACTCAAGTTTGGGGAACAGTCATTTATAAAAAGGTATCGTATATCAAATTATTCATATTGATTAATCATGACACCTATCTGCAGTAAATAATACACCTTTCCAGACGAATATTTACAAGGCAGTTTTATTTTTAAATATATGCAATACTGATATATCGTCATTAATTGTGCACTTCCTCTCAGGAATCCAAATTATGCGCTGCTGCCATCCATGCAGGCATGATACCCCCGACAGGAGGAAGTGTTTTCATTGTCAACAATGGAATGTATAACATGTTTAACCCAAGCAATTCAAACGGAGTGAAATCCACCAGGTACTTTTTTACACAAGTTCAAAATCTCATATAGCCAAGCCACCGATCTATCTCTTCTCATGATTATACTTGAAATTTCAGACACAGAACTCCTTCGGAAAGCTTTCGGTTTGAATTTTTGAGCGATGACGAAGGTAATCACATTTATTTAAAAAATTCTATTAACTGGTGTAACCCAATTTCGTGTTCCATTTTTGACAGCAGTATAACATAGAAATAAATTTTCACAAAACAACAAACAACCCACACAAACAACCAGGAAATCCAACAAAGGAATTGTACAAAAACAATTCTAAAAATAAGTAATGGCATTACTAATTGTACATTTATAGGAGCTAGATGTCCAAAGGGATGGACTTTTGAAGGACACAAATGCGTGATCTACATCAACAAAGCAGCATCGTGGACAGAAGCAGTTTCAATTTGCCGGAATCTCGCTGCAGAGATTGTCACTGGCAGTGGCACAGAGCGTGAGAATTCCAACAAACTTCTCAAACGGATCATCCCTAGATCGGGTACAAAACAACTATAACAACCATTTCTTCCATCACATTTAAGCAATAATTTCTGGGCGACTTGCAGCGCCATCTACGAGTAAATGTGTGTGGGGCACGAAACCATATTCCTGATTTCAGCATGAACTCATAAGAATACCTATTTTTCCAGGAATACCTCGCATTTGGTACAGCGAGAGACTGAATCAGTTCCTGCAAATTAAAAACGAAACCATTCACAAACTGGTGTCAACGCTACAAGGCGGCAAACTATCCGCACCAGCAAATTCTCCATCTAATTCCAATTCGTCATTGGTGCCGCCAACATCTCCATCAACCACAAATATGTCAACAGTTCCTGCATCCCCAGTGAACGCAACAAGGGAAGTCAAGATTAACCCGAGTTTGAATGCTACGAGTTCTGGAGCTCAGCCTCAGATTCCAATCAATTCTACGGACTGCGGGGTGCTGGACGCCCAGAGTGGCTTGGAAGGAGAAAACTGCAACCGGAAGTTGAATTTCATGTGCATAGCAGACTCTATCATGGACGAAGAAAGTAATTGGCTGTTTTTTGCAATATTTGTTCCGCCTTCTTTGTAAGAGAAACGCTCCGTCCAAACGAGATGGGAAGCAGAGAAATTTAAAAGAGTTTTATGAAGGATGTGAATTAATTAAAGCGAAACTATTTAAAAGACAATTTTACTTCCAAAGTTCGGATTTTCATGGAGATCAGCACACACTATTTTCAAATCAATTTTTAAAACAATTTTTTTTTTAAAATTATTAAAAGCTTGATTTTTAACGAGATCACGACACAAAATATCGGTTTTCTCAAAATTGCATCATAATTATTTGTGTGCTTCATGATAAAAACTTCAAAAGAAATGGAGGAGAAATTATGTTTCCAAAAAGTTATTCTATCGTGTTTCAATGTCCTTGATGACAAATATATCAACAAAGAAGTAATCCACAAATTATTGGCGATTTTCTTGAAGCATTTACCAAACATTTACAAAAAAATTCAATAAATGGGTTTACAAAAACAGTACAACAAATTGATTTATAAGTATTCTGGGCAACTATATCACTTGAGTTCAGAATAGGAAGAATCTTGCAAAAAAAAATGAACTTTTCGTCTAACTTTCTTTTGTTTTTCAATGTCTCCAAAGCCATATACTGCGATGATCCTGGTAAGATTACATCAGGGACCTCCGAGGCCGAGGGGAAGATTGATGAGGCTTATCCAGAGGGCGCCATTGTCACCTTCCGCTGCAACAATCTACATTTCATGAAAGGCCACCCCAGCATCACGTGCACCGGAAATGGCACGTGGAGTGGGCCCAAACCCTCGTGTATCAAAGGTGAGCAAAGGTCGCCCAAGAAATGCTGACAAGAGTCCGAAAAGGCATCTAAATGACCACAAATTTGATTTTCTTTGCAATAAATAGTGGCAGCCTGCAAAGAGCCATCGACCATCAAGAATGGCCTTTACACCTTTCTTCCTTCGCTCACTGCTGCCAGACAAGGCAACGTCCCAAAAGAGGTCAGCTTGACCTCTCAGGCATTGCAGACCCCACCTGCCGGTTCCGAAAAGGTGGTCCTCCCGGCCAGTTTCCACAGCGTTGGCACCAGGGTCCAGTTCAGCTGTGAATCCCGATACTACAATCTGATTGGCTCTAGCACTCGCACGTGCATGTCCGATGGCCAATGGAGCGGTCGACAGCCCACCTGCCAACCAGGCAAGTTAAAGATTATGGGGACCCACAAGGATGCCCACCATGAAAATAAATTGCACATTTTTGCTTCAAATACTTATCTTAATTGCTAAATTTATGTTTTCCAGTGTACAATTAGTCTTCCCCTAGCGTTTGAGTTATTTTTTATTATTTGAAAATATCTCGTTTATCTATAACAAATTAAAAGAACTTCGAAAAAAAACGTTATGTGACCTCTATAAGTGCTTTTTTTCTCTCGAGGAAACCTCTGAAGATGTTACAAAGCGGTGTTTTCAAGTTTATTTAATTTATCATAGATAAACGAGACATTTTGAAATTATGAAAATAACTCAAACCCTTGAGGACGAACATTTCTATACTGAAAAAATAAATGTAGCAATTACAACAAGTATCTGAAGCCAAAATGTGTAATTTTTATTGCATGGTGGCATCCTTTTGGGTCGGCATTAAATGTTAAAGAAGTACCATTGATGTCATGCTGATCAGAGTGAGAGGTTAGATGGACTACTTTAAAAGCTTCACCCCAACTATCCCCAGGAAGAAACAATTAATACAAGCTATAATGATATTATAATAATTATTTAATAACCCATTATTGATAGCCAATTATTTCCTATCTACTTTACAAACGGTTGGTCTACTGTGCTTCTACTATTATTTTGAAATTTAATACATGTACATGTACAGTACTTTCTTAATGCTACAGTGTATCAACCAGCACAAGTGGGACGTAGTAAAATCAGAATACATATAGGGAGATATCGACTGCTTTCTACAGGTGTTCAGTTTCATGAATGTGTCATATCCTCCAGACGCAACAACAATATAGGCTAAGCATTATCATAACATTTAGATAGATTTAGGTAGTAAATATGCTATACCACTTTTTAACACGTTAAATAAGTTATTCAAGAAAGGACATTGCACAATTAAATTTAGAATTGCTTGAAGAAATGCATGGTGCCATCACGAATTTCTTTCGAATTGCAGTGTGTGGTATCTCTTCGGCTCCTCGGGCGCCTTTCATCGTCAACGGCCAACCCACCAAGCTGGGACAGTGGCCATGGCAGGTGGGAATAGCCCGCAAAGTGGAGAACATAGATGCGAAGAACGAAAGCGAAAAAACATCCTGGTTCATGCTATGCGGGGCTTCATTGCTGACAGAGTCGTGGGTGTTGACCGCTGCCCACTGCGTCACAGTTACGGGTACGACCACTACTTTGGCGCCTGGAGATATGCGATTGTATTTCGGCAAATACTTCCGAGATGATAAAAAGGATGATGATGGAGTGCAAATTCGCCAGGTAAGCACCTCATCGAATCTCAGAAGACATAAAATATCAACGTAATACATTTTTTCCCCAAACTCTTCACACTTCCTTCTTGAGGTTTTTGAAATGAGTCGTTTTATGCATGTTTTGGAATTTCTCGAGCATTCAAAATTAGGAAGGTTAAGCCTAAATCCTTCTGTTGCAGGTTGCACAAATCCACGTCCACGAAGATTTCAACCCGGTGCTTTTCGACAGCGACATTGCGCTTCTGAGGCTCAATGAGTCTGTTAAACTGACCAGCCGCGTCCAGCCCGTGTGTTTGCCGGACATCTACTCAGGGATGAGTGAAAGGCACTTGCAAGCCGGAACTGTTGGAGTGGTAAGCATCTTAGCGAAGTCTGGAAATTCTTGGCATTTCATGGGGCTTCAAAATTGGAAGTCTTCAGTCATGAGGCAGAAGCGGTGTTTATATTGATGGGGAAAAACCCAGTGGAAAAAGTAAATACGGACCATATGTGATACGACCAGAAATAAGTCCATACACATGTATAGGCCTATATAAAATCGCTTCTGAGGCTCAATGAGTCTGTTAAACTGACAACGTCCATATATACCCATAAATGTTTTTACAGCCCTTACATATGACCTTATCTGTCAACATATTTACAAATATCGCCATTCATATCGCCATGTTCATGCATTACATTAACTTAAGGGAAGTAAGCAGTATTGAGATTGTATGTACATGTAATAGTTTTCCATATATGGCCAAGTATGCAGCTTTATCTAATAAAGTCATATAACACATTTTGTATATGTGGTCACGTATGCAGCCATAACTGTCTATATAACCCCATATATACATAGCTATATTCAACTTTTCCAACTGGGAATACTCACTTTGATTAAATAGTGTGATGTTTGTTCAAATTGCACCCCTGCGTCTTTTCCAAGCACTCTGGGTAAAATTCTCAGGGGAGCTTGGGCAAAGCTCACTTATTCCGCATGGATTGGCAATAGAAATGAATGCGATTTTGAAGTTAAAAAAGGATGCCTTGATTTCCCAAAAGCTCTTTAGTTGATCACAAAAAACATTTCTACATCATCCAAGATTTCCAATGTTGTTATATGAAGGTTGCTAATGCCTGTCTCTGCTATAGGTTACCGGTTGGGGAGTAGACGAATCGGACAAGTACTCCTCCACTCTCCTGCAAGCAGATGTGCCCGTGGTGTCCAGCGTTGAGTGTGAAAATGGCTACAAGGATGCCGGCATTTCCTTATCCGTTTCCGGTAACATGTTCTGCGCCGGATATCGAGATGGTAAGCGTTTCGTGTGCGGATGCAAAAAAAGGTGAACCAATTTCACTTTTAATTAATTTCCATTGTAGGAGAAAAACCGGACGCTTGCAGTGGAGATTCTGGAGGTCCATTTGTGATGCCCGAAGGAACTGGGGTGCATGAGAGATGGTACCAGGAGGGCCTGGTCAGCTGGGGGAGTCCAGTCGGATGTGGACAGTCTCGGCAGTATGGAGGATACACCAAAATCGCTACGTTTTTGGAGTGGATTCAGCAATTTATCTAAACATTTCGTTACTTTCGGTTGTCGTTTAAAATATTTTTTAACCAAATCCTTGTGTAAAATAAACAAAGCTGACTCTAGCTTAAGTCTATGGAGAGTCAAGAAGCGAATTACTGCAGTTTGATTGCAGTTAAAGTTCTCGGATTTATCATAAACAGTCTTGAAGTTCTAAAATAATGTAGTTAACTTCAATTTCATTGCGATTTAGTTCCTAAAAATGACTGGCTATTTTGCTGCTTGGATGGTTTTGTTTTCGAAGAATTGTTATACTATGATACTCAAAATGTAATTGTTGATATTTGTGCTGTTAAATAGCACCATCATAAGCAATATTTTCAGTTTTTATATTAAAACTGCATTTTCGTTAAGAAATCGAAATTGGTGTAGCAAAACGCTCCTTGATGTTAATTATTACATGTGGTAATGGTTATGCTTGGTTTGTATTCAGCAGTATAATGCTACCAAAGACGCGCTTTAGCACATTTCTTTGTTGTTGAAAAATTTAAAACATTTCGATTACATTCCACTACAGAAGTTTTCCTCACAAATCTTACTGATTGTCACAAGTCATCATAAAATAAAATTTTAGATATGGTACTTGATGATAAAATTAAATAAATTACAGTGGAGCTCAAAAATTCATAATGTAAATCCACATGTGAAACGAGCTACAGTGTAATCATGAAATGATCGTGGCGGCCAAGAATCAGTTTTTCATGACACCTAAAGTGGCTCTAAAACCAACAATATCGTCAGACTTTACATTATACAAAATGTTAAAGTTATAAATACTGTACTCTTATTTACTTAAGAAACACATGTTTTTACTTAACAGTTTATCGAAATTTACATGAATGGCATTTTCATGTAGGATTTTACAGGCTTATACATGTACGCAATCCTTGAATAAATGATCATTTTTTTTATTTTAAATATTGTATAAAATATCGTTCTTTAATATAACTTTAAATATTTTTGAATAAACCGATATTAACAGCGATTAACAGATATGTTTAAGCTGATAGCAAATATATTTGTTATGGTATTTTGTAATTTTGGATAGTACTGTAATTTGGAAGTGATTGTGGAAATAACATAATTTTTTTATAAAAAAAACTTTTATCTTCAAGTATTTATTGCTGTGTAACTGATTTCCAGTCGGCAAATATAAATTATAAAAAAAACCAATTTTTCACGCAGACAGCTGACGAGATATCAATCACGCACGCTATGAATTAATTATTAAAAACGTCAATACATATATTGTTTTTCCAAAAATGTGAATCCATGTTTGCAGCTAGTTGCGTGACGTGTCGTAAATGGGACTCTGAAGAGATGTAAAAAGGTAACATTTGATACGGGCCCGCGCAATCTAGGGCCTCATGCTAAGGTAAATTACTCAAAAACAAAGATTAATTTCAAATAAAACGGGACTTCTTTAATATTAATTATTTATTGTCTATTTTTTAGAATGCTTTCATCATTACCTTCGTTAATAATATGTATGTAAAAATTAAGGAGAGCAAACTTCAAAATATGAATTAAGGAAATATTGAAAGCATTTAAAAAGCTAGATTACAAAATCCATATGTTAAACTAAGTTTAATTTTACTAACTCAGAGAATGCTGTAGGCAGATTTTTTAAATAACGGCGATCCCAAATAATGGATTTGAAAAACAGTTTTCATGACATGCAAATTTAGATTTTACTAACAACATTACCTTATCAATCTTGGCAACTTAATTAGTCAGTAGTCACTAAGTCGATAATATTTAATTAAAGTCTCGCTATATTTGAAATTAATCGTTTTGTTTTTAAGGACGTTAGCGTTTCACAGACGATCAATGATTAATTTTTTCGATGTATTGGCTGCCTGCCTACCATGACCATTGACCATGTTTTGAGAATCCCTCCATACTTTTGGTGAATGAATACACCTTAGTCAGGGAAGTGTGTCATACCGTAATTTCAAATAAAAGTTTAGTAGATTTAATACTGCACCATTTTACTGGTGTTTTCTGTACTAACTTCACAATACAAACTTGTAACTTGTAAAAACTTTTAATTTTAGCATGCCATCCGCAAAGTGAAATTTCACACGTCTATTGAAAGAACTTAATCGAATCATAATAAAATCTTAAATAAATAACCTAAGAAATAAACCTGCATGCCGTAAATGAAAGTGATGATAATTAACTTCGTTTTTAATAGGTGTAAAAAAGTTTGAAAAAAAACATTTTTTTAAACATTACTTTTTTGATACATTGACCACCGGACAAAGATGTCCAATTTTGTCTGGTCCCTTGGGTGGTCACCATAGCCAGGTTTCAATAAACTATTCAGGTTTTCCCTCTCCTGATTTTATTGCGCCTGGTATGGTTCGTCACCCTTCATACACCAAATATTACATTTGTAATGTCGTTAATCGCCCCTGACAAATGTGGCGCCCTTGCCACCGACGTCACTTCCAGCACCGTTTCCCCCAATTCCTCCGCCAGATGTCGCTTTCGCCTATTTCTCTCCCTTCGTAAATCATCCGCATGAACTAAAATGCGTCTTCGCCTCCCCTAGTCGTTTCCTCCGCAATGCCATCATCGCCAGGCCATCGTCCGTTGATCATGGCAGTGATCACACCAGTCTTCTACGTCTTTGCGTTGGTCGCCTTGGCGTCGAACGTTTTAGGAACCGTGCCTAATTCTGACACGTGAGTCTCACACTTTATCGTTCTTTCCAAAAAAAATTCCTAGCCCCAAAGCAGTCAAAGTTAAAACCAGCAAGGCATGCTAGCATTGGGGCAAAGCCCTGTTAGAGGGTAGCCCTTGCTCCCCTGGTTTCTCCCTCAAGCCGAGGCGCTATTTTTGGCTTTCCTGGAAGCATAAATTGATCACAGACTTTTAACAGAGGCCAAAAATAAAATCCTTGGCCGGGGACAAAGAAGAAGCATTCGCCGCCAGTATTGATTTTCCATAAGAGGTGTAGACTGGTGCCGAGCTGTTAAGTAAGCGTTGCACTTGTCTCGCTGCCAATGGCGCTTGAAGGCAATCAAATATTTAAAAAGCAAATAAATGAAATGCATTTAATGAGATAGGCCTGTTGTAATCATCCTGCGAATATCGATCGAGCTGCCAGATGCTGGATTGATGGGGCCTTTGTCCGCTCCTCGTCCCCCCTTCCGCCCATCAGCATCAAGTGCATTACTAAAAGCTCCCCCTATGGCGATTGGGCGAATCGCTACAATGCCCGGCTTCATTATGTTCTACACCAGGGCGTCTACTAAATTTCACGATTTTTCCATGACTTCTAAAAATGTCCATGCTGCGATTTCCCTATCAGTGGTGTTTCCATTAACCCCATTTATTTTATTCATTGCTGATACAGAACATGTACACCTCCTTTATCATTGACTTTCCATTAATTACCTTACCCTTAAGAATATCTTCAATTCTCTGGCATCTCCTTTGTTCCTTTTAGTACATGTACATGCACATATATAATACAATGTATTAGCCTTGTCCTGTCATCTCTTTACATGGATGTGTGCCTGGCATCTTACGTTGTACATTCCGCTATGATTTTCATCCGTTTTCCCTTGTTTTTTTTAGTTTTCTACATGTATTATTTCCACTCCACTCATTTTTTTTTAAATTTTCGAATCACACTGGGAATGTAATTTCTAATATGCCGCTCTCTTCTATTTTAATTTGCATTGACATCATAGCGCCTCGTTAATCATTTCTGTTTTCTTTATCATCTTATTTACGGAAATGCCTTCTATTTCATGTAATATTTCCAGTATTTCCTTATGTAGTACCATATGTGTTATCAATACCTTAAAAATTAAATAATTGGCTGCACCACAATAGATATGATATTAGATAAAATATTAACAGTCGATTACATCTGCTTATAAATGGTCGTTGAACTTCTTAGACATTAGCTGAGTTCAGATCGAGATTGACAAAGATCTAGCTGTGTTCAAAAATACTGCTAATATAATTCACACTTAAACGTCTGAGTTTAAATCACACTACTCGTGTGTAATTGTGTAAGTAACAGCTTCTTTGACAGATAACGGAACAATTTTTTTATTTAATTCAAATCGAATATCCCACGAATATCAGTTCGGTTTACGTCAAAAAAATATGACAAAGTGTTTCCTTCTCAAAGTAAAGATGATGTTGTTTCTGAACTTTCAGAATTAAAATGTGGGCGAGAAGCATAAAAGATGACCTCGTCGAAGATCACGGGGATCAACAGATTTTCATGATGCTCAAACAGGTACTTGGGTTCCGCAAACCCGTTGAACACTAGCCGAGGGCCTTCCATAAAGTCCTGGATTTCGTTTCGTTTATGACAGGGATTTTCCAGTGCAAGTGATTACAAAAGCCTAAACGGCGGCGAAATTGTCAAAGGCATGGCCAAGGAGTTGGCCGATTTATTCGCCAAAAAAGTTGAGGCCTTAAAGGTAGGTGCATGCCATTTTGGTGTCACTATTGGCGCCACTATTGAAAAACAGTTTGCAATTTGCAAATTTTATGTAAAAAACTAGATTCTGTTATTGCCAATAGTAAACACTTCAAATGTTAAAAGCATGTTAAAAGATCTATTGGCAACAAATTATTCTAAGTAACAATATCTTGTTGAATAGTCGGGAATGGAGCAATGCGCCATTCTTGGACTCATGTTTAATGCCCCATTATTAAATATTTCAGAAATTAAGAGATAAAGCCGAAGAAGCAGTTTCTAACCACGAATATAAACCCAACATAAAGGTGAGCTAATCAATATCTTTTATCTCTCTAAATTCTAAATTCGTAAAATCACCACACTTAAGGGCAGGTTGCACTAACAAAAGTTACGCAAAACCCAAGGTAAACCTCTGGTTAACTAAGGAAAAAAGGGATTCACTACAGCAGGTTAGCAGTTAATCATTGATAAACCTTACCCCATCTAATAGGCAAGGTTATCCTATCTGCAATAGGCTATACCTTGGGTCAAAAATCCCTATAGTAATATAGTAAAAAAACACCTATTAACCCTTAAGTTAACTTGTGGTTATAGTTAACTCCAGATTATCTAACCTTTCATTTAACTTACAATTGTGCAACCGGCCCTAACCTACAATAATTTATTAATCTTTTATTTATCAACCTCACGTACTGAGCGTTGGATTTATGATCATAATTCATTAATTCAATGAATGCTAAATGCAACGAATGTGACTGCTTTTTTCGACAATAAAAAACCAAGGTGGGTGACGTAAAATATTATGACATGAAGGATGTTCCCACCAAAGTGATCAGGGAGAGCCCCATACATCCCAGATTCAAACAGAGGGTCAGTTTCAACACATCCGGTGTATACATCTCGGCGGAATCGTACGAAGGTATGGCGCTTCAAGGATGCGATGATCCGCTGTGCCATCTATGGCCAGATTTTGAAAGCTTTCTAAAAGTAATCCGGACTTGTTTAATATGTGCAGATAAGAGATGGCTGAATGAGCTGAAATGGTCGGAAAGCCTGGATGCTATTTTCAGAGAAAACTGGGAGGAAAACACAGATTTGGCGTGGCAATTTTTTGGCAACAAAGATTTCATGCGAGTTTTTCCAGGTACTTTTTCTTCATAAACAGGCGAAAATTTCAAATTTCAAATTATTCTGGACTCGACAATGCATTATTTTCCCCTCTAATTTCGCAGCCAGTCCTTGGAAAGGTGTACCGGAAATTCCTGTTAAAGAATCCTACGATATCCAAGGAAGGCCATGGTATCTTGGAGAATTTTCGTTAATTTTGACACGCACTAACAATTAAATTTCACACACCCCCCCCCCCAAATTTGTAAAGCTATATGAAACAGTATTTCCAGAAATAGTTGTTATATCAAAACTATAATGAATGAATATTAAATATACTTTATACAAGTGGTCCCCAACGCGTGGGCCACGGACCGGTACCGATCCGTCGATCAAATGGTACCAGGCCGCCCAAGGAACATCAAATTATTCTTATTAATTTAGCGTTCTAGTGAGTTAAAATGTTTAAATACAATTCAATTAAAATGATTAAATCAAAACAATCTAAAATATAAACAATCAACGTCCCCCTCTCAGCGGGCCGCGGTAAAATTATCAAACGTTGACCGGTCCGCGGCGATAAAAAAGTTGGGGACCACAGCTTTATACCATATAATGCACATTTCCATGCTATGATTATCTTTTTAAACTTTTGAAATTATTTATGGAAAAATGACATTTCCCATATTCACAAACTTGCCCTGATATTCTCTGATAACAGTCGTTCTGTTCGCAGGTACACCCAAGGCTTGGCGTCCCCAAAAGACATGCTGATAATCTTGGATGTGTACGTTTTAAAAAAAATCAGAAATAATTAACAAAAAGCACATGTCAATTGTTTTTAACACTGCAACATTTTTATAAATTGACCAGAAGTGGCAGTGTTCACGGTCAAACGCTCGATATCATGCGGAGAGCGGTTAAAGCCATGCTAAACACGCTGGAGGCCAACGATTACGTGAACGTGATTTGGGTAAGACTAATACCCACCCATACTCCATTTCATTTCGCAATCAACGATTAAACCTCTGGTTAATTTCGTCGACAGTTTAGCGACAGAGTGGGTTATGTGTCGTGCTTCACCAAATTCGTGCAAGCCAACACTAGAAACAAAAAGGTGAGCGACTGATATGCTCAACTGCTCAAGTGCTACCAAGTAAATCAACTATGCTTTTATGACCAGGTTCTGTTCGATGGCCTTGATAAATTGAAGGCGGCCAATTTGGGCAATGCTGGAAAAGCCCTAAAGTTCGCTTTTGAACACTTTAAGAACGTGAGTTAAACAAGGTCTTTTTGCGGGCTGGGGGCCATTCATAAAGGAGGGAGGGGGAGGGGTTTGCGAAAACCGGACATTGCCGGACGGGGTGAGAGGGTTTAAGTAACCAGGACGCCCGGATCGTCAGCTGTAATGTCCGAATTTAATACAGAAAGAAATGACTGAAAACTTGGTAAAAGTGACTGAAAATTGAAAAAAAAGTAATTCATACCTGTAAACAGGTGGCAGACAGGAAGGGAGAGGGGGGGAGGTCTTAAACTCATGAAAATCCCAGGACGTCCTTTATGGATGGCCTCTTGCACGTTTAAGCGACGTGCAAGTCACATTTTATGCTTACATGTATCTCCCAAACACGATGGAAAATTCGATTAACTCGGATGGAAAAATTAGAATATGGCCATGTATGGGGTTATATATGCCAAAACTGACCATGTATGAGCCATATATCCCATACTGAAAAGAAATGCATTGGCAATGCATTTTGAAATACATTTAAATATGATTGTACATCTTGAAAGGAACTATTGTTTCAATCAACATGCACTTCTCTTCCATATGGGATGGCCATATATTGATTGACATCGCATAAATGACTGCATACAGAGCTATATAGGAAATATTCCATTTTCTACTTACCGCTCACTTCCCTTAAGCAAATGCAATACATGCCACTATAAACAACATTTTACCTTAATATACAAGTCACTGCATTATATCTTCCCGGTATGATATCTTGTAATTTTTGTCCATTTGTGGCCAGCCAATATGGACCATATCCACTTTTTCCACTTGGGAAATTTCACTTTACATTGCTTCGCCGGGCATAACCGACTGTAATCCAATTTTACCATGCATGTAATTGGAGTTTAGTGCAACCTTTGCTTACACTCATTAACATTTTGTGGGTAATTGGGGGAGCAGTTCAGCCAGACCAAGAAGGATTTCGAAGGAGCCGAATGCCACAAGCTCATCATGTTTTTCACCGATGGTGGCACCGAGAGACCGGACGAAGTGTTCAAGGCGCACAACAAGGATAAAAAGGTCAGAGAAAGTCCTGAAAAATTCTAAGGTTCACATTTTCGGTCCCATGAGCAAACACCTTGAAATTTAATCGCAGTATAGGGTTTTCACTTATGCCATCGGGCCTCACGCCATCCCGGTTCACACCATCAAGGAGATGGCCTGCGGAAACAGAGGTAGGATTGATTTGGGTATCACCATGGCAACTGTTGCGAGGTTACCAATTTGCGATGATGTGAAGAGTATCTTTAGCTCATTGGCTGATTACTTCGCTGCGATGCCATCACCCAAATTAACCAAAATACCCAAAAGGGGAACACTTGTCAAGTCAAGATTTATAAGATTTCGGGTTATCCTAAACTTTATTATTCGTTTCAGGATTTTTCTATCCCATTTCTGCAGTCGCGGATATACGGCCCATGGTACAGGTGAGTGTACGGACAGCGTAGGATTACTGTCCGACAGTAAAAAGACAGTAAACTGACATCAACATACTATGCTTAAGAGCCATTAAAAGTTATCAAAACAGGTTTTGCGCTGATATGTCATTATAAACAACAGAGAATATTGAAAGGAGACGTGGCTATGATGACAGTTATGACAGCATACTATCATTAGCCAGGATAGACTTAAACTGGTTCCACTGTCTCCAATAAATTTACAAATTTCACTGATACCAAAACACAGCATACTGTTAACATTATACGACATGAAAAGCAATACACCAAAAAACTTTCTGTCAAAAGAAGATATTACCCTTACAATTGCTTATAAACTTTAACATAAGACAGTAATATCTTCGTACACATGGTCGTCGCCAATAATAGAGCAGGTAGCTAGAAACAAATGTTGAAACGAACAGAACGACTAATGGAATATAAACAAGATTATAAACTTTTAATTAGACTATCTGATTTGCAGCACTATCCAAACGTGTTGGCCAGGCCAGTGGCACTGGCGGAGAGTAGAGTGGAGACATACAGTACTGCCTACACGGATGCGGGGGTAAGAGCAGCCTGCCAAGCCACAAACATTCCCTGACTTTCAAGGTACTAATACTGCGTAACTTGCAGGGACTAGGAATGGTTCTTACAATCACCATGCCAGTGTTTAATCGGTCTGAGGAAAGTGTGAGTATAAGCAAGCAAACACTCCTTAATTATAGTAACTCTACTGATGCATCACGGGTAATTATGGATAACAGGGAAATCAAACCACCGCCGGTCTCGTGGGCATCGACACCCCCGTGGAAGACATAGCGAAGGTTCTACCCAAAAGCAAGGTAAATAAACCTGCTTTTTTAATTGAATAATTAATAACAAAATAACACCACCAATTTAGATTAAGAATTTTACATCCAGACAGGTCCAAATTCCTACGTCTTCGCCATGACTCAGAACGGATTTGCCATCCTGCACCCCAAAATGGCTGCCCAGGTAATTAACAGGAATTAGTGAGCAATTAGCAAAACGTCAGTTAGATCAGTGGTAATTTAGGATTAATTCCCTGATAGGACGGCCATCTGGAAGATGCTCCCGACATCGATTTCCTGGATTTGGAAAACAACGACCCCTCTCAAGAAGCGTACATCAACATGGTAGTTACCAGGAATACAGTCTGTAAATTAATGCCAATTTAGCGGAAAATTTCGTAAATGACCGATTAAGAAAATGTTGGTCGGCGGTTAAAATGATCGCAAGTTTGGCAACCCCCAAATTGATATTCCCTGATTAAAATGTTCTTGTCTTTAAAAATCCTAAACAGCTCAGAACGGATATGATCAATGGAAAAATAGGAAATAAACAATACAGGACTTATGTAAACACCGGTGATCAGGTATGATGAATCCATGTCAAATTTTGTTAATTGTTTTAAAAATGCAAAAAATGAAAATTTTTGCTTCAAATACTTATTATAATTGCTACATTTATTTTTCATGTGTAAAATTGGTTGTTGACTAGGGTCTGGGTTTTATTTTATAATTTGAAAAATGTTCGTTTGTTTGTAAAAAAATTTCAAAACTTGGTGTCCATCTTCTGAGATTTCATAGAGAGTAAAAACCAGCTTTCGGAGGTCGCTTTTTAATTTAAATTTAATTAATTAATTAAATTAAAATTAGTGCAGACCCTAGTGGACAACCAATTTTACACGGGAAAAATATTACCAATTAAAAAGGTATTTTAAGCAAGTATGTGCATTTCTGCATGGTGGGCATCCTTTTGAGTACACGTTGAAAGCTATAAATATTAGGACACCCCGCCTTATTGCTCAAACTCTTCGTAAAGCATGCTGATCTTGTAAATTTTGTAACATTTTTCTAACTCGCATACAGTATCACATCGTCGAGAAAAATATGACTTACTATTTCACTCCTATTGATGGCACATCACTAAGGTATGCATAAAGCAGAAGTATGGTCCTAGATGTTGTTCTTAGAGAAACACGCACTAATTTCTTGTGTTTAGTCTAGGAATAGCAATTCCAGAGGACAGGAAGGCGTTCGTGAATGCCCAGGGAAATGAATACGAGCGTGTAGACAGTTAGTGGCTTTATGTTTTTTTAACAGTTATCAAAATCATTAAGTGCGGTCATCAAAAACGGCACTAACTGGATTGAAATTGTACTTCAATATTTACAGAGCTTGAGATAAATTTTTCTACCGAAGGTGTGCTTATAGCCCCATGGTACGTATGTGGAGATTAGACATGCATCACAAATACGACGTTTTAAAAACTAAAACGTCTGCACTTCGTAGGAAGTTTTGCCCGGACGTTATGGAGAACGACAAAATGGCTGCCATCGAAATACTTGCAGCCCAATTGGCAGAAAACCATTTCAGCATCTGTAAGTCCACTTTGGACGTCGTTTGAATCGCAATTAAATGTGTCCAATAAATACATGGCGAAAAAATTATAACATCTTAAGCGATACTTCATCCTTCAAGGTAATAAGGATCTGATTCGACGGCTTGCTTTTGACTTGAGACAAACAAAAACAATGGTACAATTGATATTCGCGAAGAAAAATGAAAACAACTTTCTCGGGTGAGCATTTTTTTAAACTCATGAAATTCGTATAACAAGATACAGCATATCTATGATTTCTGTTCACAGAAAGTACAAATCTGCCATATTTCTTGGCACTGATGGTGGTCTAATGAGGGTTTTTCCTAAAAGGTAAGTGAAGGCCTCGTGATGTGAAAATTACTAAATTATAATAAGTTGTCTGAGTATTTGATTGACGTCAATTTTCTACTATTTAAGTGAAGTGGAAAAGTTCGTCAATGTCAGGGATCCGTACACTGCAAATTACTTTAAGAAGGCCTTGTATTACGCTCCTCATTTGACGTTTTTTATATCCCGCGAAATCAGTAAGTTGGATTTTAATTCATTAAGTTTCTTCAAGTTTCTTAAATCTCCCACACCCACATTTTTTTCCACACCTTGAAAACTTATCCATATTTATAAACGTCGCTTTCACTATTTTGTCAAATATTCAAATTGTTTAGGAAAGTTATCTTGGATAAACCTACATGCATCTGAACTAGTTTTAAATTGTTTACAATTTCGCCATTTTTTGAGTTCAATTTGTTATTCGAAATTTGCTCAAATTGACCATAACACGTCCTTAACTTTTATTTAGAATCATAGACAAACTGCTCATAATAACTTGAAAAGTCGTCTGAAACCAGAAATGTAATGTCCTATTTTTTATAATTTACTCGATATTTTTACCTGTTTTTTAATTCTCAATAGTTTCTTTAGACGCACTCCTATTTTCTAGTAATTTGACAAATAGTTGTCCATCAAATAGTTCTTGTATAGCAGAGATTCTTTTGGCAGGTTTTCTCTAAATTGTCGTATAATCTCTACTGATGCATTTGCATTTTACATCCATGTGTTGCCAGATCATACTTAATAGTCCTCAGAATTCCATTATTATTTATTTTCCTGAAAATGCTAAAATTAAACCTCACCCGGCTTAATTTTTGAAATTGTAAGGGTGTGCTATCTTATACTTTGCTGGAAATTTTAGAAAGTAACTATTCCGGTCATGCAGTAATCGCAGTGAAGGCTGCAGTAACACCAAGTGGACACAAGCCAGCAGGTAAACTACATCACAATTTGACTTTTGACAATTTACAAAATATTAAAGAAATATGATGAAAACTCGTTCGTTTAGTTTATGGGCTGCATCTAAAAGCACCCGAACTTCACGAAATGCTCAAGAATAAAATGGGAGACGATGGTTCATGTCACGAAAGTGTAATGTTAAATCACTGAAATATTCATGTAAATTTACAATAACGAATGGAGAAATCAATATGGTGTTAGTGAATTTCACAATGTCATCTGTTGCAGGACAAGACAGTGTGCTACCTACTGGACGACGGTGGCTACATCATTGCATCCAATCAGGAAGATCATCACCGACATGTAAGCGAGCGCACATAAAGTTCATTTTTGAGTCATGTTTTGAGTACGTGATGACGTCACGATCATACATGTTTGTAAAAATTCTAAAAATTAATGTTTTAATGCCATTTCAGAGGGGATCGTTTCTGGGGGATGAGGATCCTGCATTAATGTGGCACCTGAGCATGACGAACGACTCTATATACAAAAGTTAAGAAAACAATTTCCATATATGATGCATGATCATGGCTGATTTCTCCATACGTCTGTCATATTCGATGTTCCCCGGTCACTGGTTCTCTGGATATACACCACTGCTCGTGACTGAAGGATTATATCAATAAATTTGATAGCTAATTGCAACGGGGTACGGAATACAGAATGAAAAAATGATAAGAATTTGAAAAAACAAATTCCTAAATGCTCGTTGATTTGAGAAAACTTAATAAATGCTGCAATGTTCGCGAGTGCACTAAAGCGGTAATGACGTCAAGTTAGTGCACGTGTTCAGGGAAATTTATTAGCAAATTTGATAGACAATTGTGTCCAGCTATAAAATATAAAATAAAATTCTCGATTCGAGAAAACTGAGTAGATACTAAAGAAAAGCCTAGTCCAAAGTGTAATGTGTAAGTGTGGGCCATATTTAGACACAAAACTTATTCCATATATCATAGACCAGAAATTGGTCCCAAATGGACCTACACTGCATTTGGCTACATATGTCCATTCATATCCACATGTCCATGTATGTTTTTACATTCTTAGATATGGCCATATACGTCTACATATTTACAGATACGCTTATGCATATCTTCATATGTTCATATAAAGTTAAAATTTATTTTACTTTGGAGAGTATTACATTCACTTAATAAGTGAGCAGTAATGAGATTGGCTTCAGTAGAAAATTGCATGTTTTCGATATATCTCCATGTATGCAGCTCAATATGCCCATATTCAGCGTTTCCACATAGAATTCCTAGGTGAATCCAAACATTTCCGTTATTTACAACATTCAGGAATATATTTACAGGCGGTTGGAATACGATTACAACGGCGTTTGCAAAAAGATGCATATGCGCATCAACGCTGCTCCTAGCAGCAGATTCGTGGTAAGCCAAGAATATAAACTTTATAACATGTATAATAACTGTAATTCATCATCGATTAATAGCAACATTTGTTTGTTAAACACGCAGCCAGCCCTCGGCACATTAGCAAAGTCTTTCATCCACTTGCTGATGGATGCCATCTTATGGTAAGAACATGTCCGGACGGTTGAAAGTATCCTCGATTCGTGAATACTACTAAAACCCCGTATCTGAAACCCAGGTTGACGGTGACCGGTAGCAACGTATTGACCACAGTGTCCGGTCAGTTCACCGATTACACCCCTGTGGGGATGGTGTCCTACACATGCACAAAAGTGCGCACCCTCTACTACCCCCACCAGATGAGCCAGGAGGGCAAAATGGACAATTGCAACGTGAATAACAACTGCACCAGGTGAGTGCCAGTAAAAAACTTCAATTTTCACTTGATCATATGATAACCATGATAATCAGATGATAACCATGTAAAACTGCTTACGAAAATATGGCGTCAGTATTCAAATTGGTTAATGATCAATAGTCAGTTATCACAACCCATCATCGTTACCGAACTCGGTATGTAAAAAGATGCACATTTCTACATGTATAACGCTAGTTGATTTTTGTGGGATTCGAGTAAACACGTCATTAATTCGATAAACTTCATCCTGCGAAGTACTGGGCCTTCCGTCAAATGTGGTTACTTTCGGTTTTATATCTACATGTATAAACCATGAAAATTAGACTACAGAAAGCCTAAAACTTCATTCTGTTAACAGGGAATTCAGCGCGATGCAAATCCAAGCGAGTAATTTGCTGCTGGTGGTGGCCACTGCACCAGCTGCTTGCCCCCTTCAACCCTGTCAAGATATCACAGTGAAGCATAGGCCGGAGGAGAGTATCCTTCAATAGTTATCAAGCTCTAAAAATAATGAACACAACGCATTTGTAATGTTCTTTTTAAAAAATCTGAAAATTGATTCAATAAGACAAGAATTAATCCAACTTTAGAAATTATGATAAGTATTTCAAGCAACTACGGATATTTGGTTGTCGCTAACTGCAAGATATACAGTCAACTCTCCGAAACTCCGAAAAAAAAAATTCCGAGTTACGAGTTACGGAGGGGTGTCTATTTCTACCTAAGTGAAAATGTTTGGGTTAAAATAGCTG
>JAQIXS010001838.1:0-26496 GCA_034700785.1 Rossiulus vilnensis | reverse complement strand
TTCGAATATTCGAACTCAAAATTTATTTTGGGTTTCGAATAAGCGAATGTTCGAATATTCGAAAAGCACAGCACTACAAAAAACCTTCATCATCTTTAGGATGATGAAGGTGCTGAGAGATGCCAGTCAACCTCCTGGAGGGTGCTTGGCACCCCCCTTCCGACGCCAATGCTTGTTACTCTAAAATATAAATCCAATTAATTATTGTGTTATAAGCCACAGAAACTACAAAATTGTTTCAAGGGCATGGTAAATCCTCCATACATAAACTCGCACCTTAAGTGTAAAAATAAGAGTAAAAATCTTTAAAAAAAAAAAAAAGATAGTTGGCAGTGAGGGACCCAGAAAAGTTGATAAGAAGGAAAGTAAAGGCCCCATATAACAACAATAATCAATTTACTTTACATACTCCAGTTACTCATTTTATAAACCAAGTCGCAAGCAAAGATAGAGAAAATCATCTTTTTGCAGCTAAAACTAATTTAAATACCGTAGTTAGTTCATATTATCCGAAAAAAACCCGCCTTTGCAGTTAATAAAATGTCTCAAGGGAACTATTGACAGAGTTATTCCGAAAACTATGTTTTACTAAATTGCTGTCTATTCTAAAACGTCACCATATTAGTTATCGCAATCACGTTGGGTTAAAGAGTCACGGGATCGTAAAATGGTGATTAACTTAGTTTTAGGTCGCACGTTTTTAACGTTTTATTGCTCTAACCCATCCACTAGCAGTACCCTGAAATATTCGCCCATTGCATCATGAAGTTCCTGTAGAATTATCTGCCATCTCACGGTTTTTTTCCCTTAGCATGTACATTTCAGATTGAAATGGCTTTTATATTAAGCAAAGAATATTCACCTAGCCCAAAAATAGAACAGCGCACTGGCGCTAGCAGTAAACTAAGTAGGCCTACGCCGAAAATATTCCTGGAAACGCACGTTGCTGTAGTGTACTGTATACATACACCAACCCTCTTACAAAGAAAAAAATCAATTGCTAGGCATGATGAGCGTACATGTACATGCAGTGGTTCGGAAAAAAGTGCCAAAAGCATTAACGAGGAATAAAAGCCAATGTTTGCCAATTACCCACATATCCCTCATGGAAGGGACACTGGACGATGATTCATTTCATTTGCCATCATAAGGGTACAGCTCTTGTCCCTCTGTTCCTTTTATTCAAGCAGTCATAAAGACGTGTAAGCCATCAAACCCATAGGCGAAAATAAAAAAATGGAAAGTATTAGGGAAATGTTGAACAGTTGAACCCATAATATCTTGTTTCGTTGAACCATGGACATAGACTTTTCAGTGGAAGACTAACGCTTTGCATAATCGCAACGATTTTTTTGCCATCTTCCTACGCCCAAATGCTAAATTATACTTCAACATGTATGCTATATCGTTTAAAAATGCTAATGTTTCAAAGGGTGTAATAAGTTAACTAACTGATATCTTAATTCACAGTTAAAAGTGATAATCCAAATCAAATCGATGTCTCAAACCTGGTTTTACCTGCATCGGCATAAAATAGCACCTAACAATTCAAACGTGATAATGAACGTGCTTTTTGGGGTCACTGAAATAGGATAATACCAGATATTGATTAATTATGCATACAAATCAGGGCAATTTTAGGTTTCTAAATGCAATCGAGATAATAAAAATGCTACAAAAATATGTACCAATTCATTTTCAATCAGGTTTGAATAACCGGTTGAAGTTTTGATGTCATACAACTAAAGAAAACCTAGTAGTTGAGACCCACAAATACTTTTTAAGATACTTTCCAAGATTTAAATCCGAGCTTAATGACGCTCCATCTCTCTTTTCATCCATAATTAGCTCATCCCTAGTATTATTTTCCATCCCAAGTGCATTTTAAACCAATTTAAAGCATGCATTAGCAGAATCAATGAACGCCATTAAACATAACGGTTACCATCCCCTGCAATTAATTTTGGAGATTGATTATGGGTTGCTAGAAGAAGCAGTTTGGACAAAGGTCTAAAAATAGTCTCATCACGAAGCAGCTCAAATAGGTATTCATGAGTCCTTCCATTATCACCCTCAAATTATTTCATCAGTTAACGTAGTTATCGCTCATCATGAAACACGGAATTATCAACGTGCAATCGAAAATCACCGTAAAAATGATTAAATCGCTGGAAAAAGATATCATCTTATCAATGACATTTTGGGGAAAACCTAAATATTTTTAATGAGAACAATATCACTAATGACTTTCAAAATAAAGGTGGATCGTTAACCATAAAAAAGAAGGCGATCCCAATTTTATACAAAATTTAGGATTCAAACCTAGGGCATGTTTCAGATTCTACAGAAACAGATTCCTCCTCCTACTGCATATAGGCCCTATATGAAATTTAATTTTACAATGAGGTTGGTGTACACCCCATTGAGGTGGCAATCACCGAATAATATTGGGTTGATGGATTACACCCCCTTCCCCCTACCACATGGCATGTATTTCATTTGCAGCAAGTAGGGTACTGAGTGGAGTTGAAGATGATCGTATAAACAAAGGTAAGCTTCGCATCTGAATACGCGGATGATCCTGATTTGTTAAAACTAATCTTTATAAACATTATGAATTCATTTAATATAGAGCTTTCTGTTTAACATCAGCAACAGCTCACGAAGGTTTTTACTCCGATATCTGGGACAAAAATTGAAACTAAATCAATGAATTAAATACCACTTCTGTAACATAAGAATAAAAATGAGGCTAAAATGCGTTATTTTAGCCTCATTTTTATTCTTATTTCGCTGTCATTTCCTACCTTATTTTGCCGAAATTAAATCTATGTGGAGGCAGGACGTTGCATTGCATAATCGCATACGTGCAATATCATTGAAGTACATGTTTAAAACCACATGAATTTAGGGCAAAAACAACAAAACTAATTATAATAGAGGTAATTGTGTTTTTCGAGTTAAGCATTTCACTTTAATGCAACAAAATGCACACTCCGTACTCTAAAACACATTGCCTGTTTGGATAAATAAAGAGCAATCGATATTCGGAAACTTTGGTTGGTTGTACCACTACAAGGCGAAAAGCCCCTTTTATGTCAAACATAGCATGGTCATGAACAAAGACAATGCAATCATGGTCGAATTTCCAATCTACTAAGCTAACATTTTGTGAAATGCAACTTGAAATGGCTTCTAGCCAAAACCGTTAAAAATCTGCTAGTTACAGAATACTGCATACGCATATTGAAAATGTTGTACAAATTGTCACTGGTTCACAAAAACGCGCTCCGAATACGCGATAAGAAAAGAATGCCACTTCTGAACATTAAGTGCCATCTGGTAAATGTTTACCGCAACTGATAACTTTCTAATCTGATCATATACATGTAATGTAGCATCAAACATATACAGTATACTTGCATGGCAACTGCGAATGATGCATATTTAATTGAAAGCAAACCATCGATTAATGTTATTATAAAAAAAAAGATTTGAAACCAAGAAAGTTGAATATCCAAGTTAAATTGCCCATTCCCAAAATCACTACTCCACAGCCGCATATTTTTTGAGTAATCGGACAATTGATCACTTTATTATCTTTTGTAGAAAATTATTAATCTATATATATGGAAGGTGTACATTGGTAGAACAATCCAACGTGCATCAGATGGTTTTAAAAAATCTACCATATGGGAGCCAGAATATTCACACATGGTAAGGCCATGTGAAGAAACAAACGTGACAGCGTCTATTGCAAAAGGTAGACAAGCTATTTTGGCACCAAAATAGCTTGTTTTCATTACAAGAGGTCACTGGCATTTCCTCGAGTAAACTTTGACAGAGCGGACCCGATCTGCACTATGGAGTTGAAAGCAAAACTTATTTTCCTATATCATGCACAAATAAACGTCTTGTGAGCATCCCTCGATTATTCTGTTTCAAAGCTACATGTATATTTCAGGTGCATTATATTGCTTTGACTTCGATATTTCCAAATGAGTTAACGATATGTTAAAGTATGCAAAACAGCCCTAATTTAGATCAGTGTCAATTTTTCAAAGAGGGGAAAAATATGGCCCATGTTACGACCCCAATAAATTTCCGGTTAACTTAAAATTATAAATGATGCAATTATAAACTGCAAGCACACGTGTATTCTTGTATTAACACTGTATTACGCAGTTACGCTCAAGTGCCGTGCTTGCTAATTTAATGGCTGCATAGCTTTCAAGGTTTGTCAGGTGGAAAAAAAGGAAAGATGCAGAACAAGCGTTCCTATGCGCATTTTCATTTTCATTGTCAATAAAATGCGCAGATGTTCGATCAACAAGCAGAAAACTAACGTTTTGTCTGGCCATTGTGAATCATGCTTCAGGAAAGTTTTAAAAATAACTCGACATCACATTTTGCTGAAGTTGAAGTCAAAACTAATTCAACAAAATGCAATCACTACTTTTCTTTTCTTAAAACTCATGCATAATTAAGTAAAGTGAGTGCTACCTGATAAGGAGTTGTGTAGTGAATTTACTGACAATCAGCAGCTTCAATTATGCATTTTCATTTCAGTACAAAAAATACGATTGTTTTTAGTTCATAGTCGAAATATTACTCGCCAAATACTAGAACTTTCCACTACGGCATTCTCTTACTGTTTGACAGCAGAGGAAATCAGTTTAAAGACGGCACAAGCGGGAATACTGATCTAACATCTACAGCTTTAACGAGTGCTAAAAGAGTTGAAGTGCTAGGAAGGTATTTCTGCACTCTTACTCTTAACAAATATAACCTCAAAACCTCATCTGAAGTTGTTTGTTCCACACGTTTACTATATCTTAATAGCTCCATGAACATCAAAACGCACTGACAATTTGGTCTAGAATATTTAAAGGTCCGCCGAGAACACTTAAGTGTTAACAACACCCGCCTACTATAACTATATCTTGTCATTTGGAGAGATAAAATTTGAGAAATATTTTGTCTATTATGCATCTACAGTAAGTGTGGGTGAAAATACCAAAGCTTGATTTTCACAAGCAACGTGAGTCATGGTTTATATTTACAACATACAGTGTATAAGGTCTTGGGGTCATAATGGAGCTCAAAAATGGATCGACCTATCCTTGAAGCGACAACTACTTCACAGATGCTCTAGAATTTCCGTCCGCCATCAAATCTGCAATCATGATATACGACGATCTGAATACATAAACATCATTTACAAGTACAATAGTTTTTACAGCAATTCAAAGCAAGGCAGAAATTGGTATGATGATGTTGTTAATAAGTACACGTAGATTACATCCAAACCTAGCTTTAAAATTCCTCAAATCTTTTCAAGAGATAAAACCAGGCAAGTGTCAATACCCGCGAATTACAATTTTGCAGCAACCATAAATTAATATTCACTTCAACAGCTTTAAAAGCCCCATTTAAAGCAGTCTATCCTGTATTACTAATGGGAGACCTACATGTACATGCTCTCCGCAGGCCTATGACATAATGCGCCAGATTGTGATGCGTGCTACTTTCGAATTCCGTTTTATGCAAATCTCAACCGGTACAGTAGTGTTTGTCAAAATAGCCTACATGCCTAATCAAAAATCGCAATAAAACTGACACCAATTGACACTGCGGCCGGTCTGAAACAACAAATGCCATGCAACTGAAAGCAATATTGTTTTTCTTTGATGTTGTACAAGTTCGTGTTGTAACTTTCAATGTGCTTAGCCAGCTTAAACTTTTCAAACATAAAAAACTCGAGTTTTTTTTAACGAAGCTATAAGACAAATTGCATTTTTCAATGCCATTCAGTACGAAACCAACAAAAAATAAACAAACAATGCAAAATGTGGCTTCGAATTTGCCGGTGGATGTTTGCGGCAAGCTGATTACTTACCTGCATTCATTACACACGACCATAAAACTCCACATTCGGGCTTCCGATTACCCATCTGGATCGTGTCCAATTGTTTCCTTCAGTGTTACACCTCCAGGGTCCATTCATCAGAAATCCTTTATAATTTGCCTCTCGTTTTATAGTAGGTGCCAATGAGCATGGCGCGGATGGGTGCGCGGCAGAGGATACGCCCGTACAACCGATGCGCTAATTACGCTAATTATTTGAAGCAGCTTTGCTATGGTTTTGCGATTAATGCGTAACATCGAGACAAGTTGAGTCACCACAAGTTGAACAAGCTTGCAAGAAATGGGTTTGGTTTTCGTTAGGGGGGAACGATAGTGGTCAAAATCACGCGAAATATACCATCGGAAACTGAAATTATAGTGTCTCAGACTGATTATCAAGAGATGGGCCATTCGCAAATTTATGCTTGCTCTACTGGAACCTCTTCTGTTGGTAAATTTCAAATCAACCACACTTCCGTATTCAATTTCCTAATAAAAATAAATCCATTTAGCCTAGAGGCCTACATACATATCAAAGCTTATATTTTAAAATACAATCTCATATAGTCGCAAAATTTACAATACATTTATTACAGAATAAACAAACAATTAATAACTTTGAAACACGCTTAAACATAAAAACGAAGTCGACAAGACTGGCACAACCCTGACCCGAGTTCAGCATGATGCGATCATTCTCCACTCTCCAAGGACAAGGTCCCCAATAAGGAAGTCATGCAACATTTAATTATATGTAATATATATTCCGATAATAAATAGCAATTTGTGTTGAAACGCGAAAAAACAACCCTTACGTCAACCTTTGCTTTAAATATTGGCGGGTAATTTCTAGTTCGAAAAGCTTTGAAAGGCACCCATGTTTAACTACTACATGTAAATCCCTTAAGGCTATGGCTTCAACACCAAAATGCATACAAAAAGCCGCCGTATAATGACCGTAGGTGAAATGACATGACTTGAATACCAATGATCTGCTAAATAGTGAAACGTAATATATAATAAAGGAAATATGCATCGCGTATAAGGCCTAGAGCCCGATCAACCTAGTATTCAATAAACCCAAGTCAAAAACGCTTATCGAAAGTAGGTGAAATATAATGCGGTTGGATACGTATGCTTAAGGATTTTTCAAAGCAATGCAGGTAAGCAAAATAAATAAGGTGGTAGGTTTCTTAATCAAAACTATTCTCTTCTGTAAGATTTGCATTGTAGTTTTCTTGCAGTTTTCACAGATATTTCTGGTTTTATAATGTTTAGTCTATTTTTGTAGACATATTCGATATTCAGTAAGTATGTTATCGATTAACTGATAACACTGCTGATGGAGGTCGGTTCGATTGATTTTAAACGAGGGGGATGGATTTCGTCTAATTTCCAACAAGTTTTGGAGGATACTATGGTATCATCAAACTGCTGGTTTAACGAGCTTCAAAAAAGCATCCGAGTGATCCCACGATGCAGCTTTCAATTAAGTAGGCCGTGTCAATAATTACTTTGTAATTAATAAGCCGAAGTAGGTTAACTATTGTTTTTCCCCGGATCATGAATATCTACATAATCTACCGTTCTTCCATCATCCCTCACGTGTGTGCCAATGCCATACACTGTATGAAAACGTCCCCATCTGCAATGCACTGGGTCGATAGCGAAATTATCTTACCCGTGAAATTTGGATGGGTTGGCCTTTGTCGATTCCTCCTTGAATCCGGAATCCCCAAGGCATGCCACCGATGAGGGTGACATCCAGCGCCATTTGAAAAGTTCGAAATGAGATGTCAACTTGCGTGACTTTCAAATTTTCTACTGAGCGAGAAAATTCCCGGATTTAGATTCCATTTTTATCTCCCGTTTTCCGCCGGCAGAGCACAATTTCGCGACTAGCAATCAGTCATCCCTTCTTCTGATGATGTTTAGAAGCACCCGGAAAGCGATGCCACATTGGCAACCAGTTTAAATCTGCCCGAAAAATGCGTCCGAATTAATCAGCATGGTAACTCATCGTCCGTTCGACCGAGCAACTCTCCCTACCAGTAGCCGACGACATGCCGCACTAGTCGGCCTTGCGAAATGCGAATCTGCTACGGCGCTCAGGAAATGGCTAATGACGGTGGTCGTCCATAAAATCATGTACTTGCATTTTACTTTCCTTGGCCAAATGCACGCATTTCCAGCATGAAACTGCAAGCAGTCATCAGCAGCAGCCATGAAGCAATGTTTTTCCAAAGAATTCTGTTAAAATTCCGTGCAGCAGGGTACGAAATCATAATAAAAAAATTAAATTTCGAAGGATGAGATTCTGGTCATCATATGGCTGGAGGATTATAACCATATAGGAGATAAATAGATACTAAAAGTATTTCATTTGTAGTTTTAATAGTGCATTATCAAATGTTTCACTGGATAGACCTCCTAGAAGTATGTCACATCTTTTAGAATTATTTTAAAATAATATTTTGAATTCATATGCGTTGTCTTATTTATTAATATTACCTCCCATGTCTCTTTAGTTTGTAAGTATTTAATGTTGTATACATTAATTTTGCTGTGTATGTGTTCTGCCCGTTTCGCCTTACTATTTATTAACCTTAAATTGTCGACACTTTATTTAGTTAGTTTTATCAATTGTAGCGTCGCATAAATAAAAACTGGCCATGTCTGTCTATTTATCTCCGTTGATTGGTAAGGATACGAGGGGTTATTTTTGAAAAAATTCAGTCTTCCAACATAAGCTAACATGTATAAATACACATGCACCATTTATAATTTTAATTTTATGCAAAACGAAATTAAACTGGGTGAAACAATAGATTTCTTTTCACCAGATTAATTATGTTGAAACAACCTGGTATACGAACAGAATCGAGTAAAAAGGGCACATGGATAATGTATCAATACACATGCACAATTTATTATTTTTAAATTTTATGCAAAACGAAATTAAACTGGATGAACCAATATATTTCGTTTCACCAGATTAATTATGTTGAAACAACCTGGTAAACGAACAGAATCGAGTAAAAAGGGCACATGGATTTCAAAAAAATTAATTAACTTAACGACTTAAAAGAATTTTTCTATAACTTTCATCCGCAAATGCTTGTAAGAAATTTGACAATTTTTAGTAGATTAAAACAAGATTTAGTCCAATAAAATTCACGTCTTATTAAATGCTGATTCAGCACTGTTCACATTTACGACTGAACCAATAGAATGCCCACCATGCAAAAAATTACTATGCTTCAAATACTCATTATAATTGCTACTTTTTATTTTCATCCATATAGAATAAGTCGTCCAAAAAGGTCTCAGCTATTTTTTATAATTGAAATTATTCCATCCATTTACAAACAAGTTTTTGTTCATAACAACCATTTCCAGAGGTCACATGTTTTTTTTCAAATTTACATTTTATATAAATGGGCATTTTTAAATTACAAAAAATGAGACCCTAATGGACTACCAATTCTAACCTGGGAAAATACAGTTAGCAATTATATTTGAATCAAAAAGAACATATTAATGATTGCACATCCATACAACATAATCCATAAACTCATGAAGCAATTATGCAATAGCAGTATAATTTAAAACAAATTTATTTCTTGCTACCGTCTGAGATTAATCTGTGAACATCACTTCAATGATGGAATAATTTCCAATGGTGAAAACAGGCAAAAAATGTAGTACACTTGTTATCACAGCCAAAGCCTCTTTAAAATTTGCACCTGGGGTGAGCCCATGATAAGAAGAGGCAGCCGTTGAAGTATACACTAAATAAAACCTTGTCTGGAACCAAAAACTTGGCTGCACAAGCAGCTTCTTAATGCCTATTAACCGAAAATCAGCCTTATTTTTTATAGCGCCAGGTGTAATCTTGGGCAATTTTATCTGCACGTGGGTTTAACTTCCCATGTCTAATTACAGACGTGTTCTCGCAGCACAAGGCGACCAAATCACAGGGAGAAGTTTTTGCGGACAGTTAATTCTTCACGATTGTTGCACAGCAGCATGGCATTAACAGACTTGGAAAATTTGCTGAAGACAGTGTTCACTGCTGTACCACCAACCATTGCCAATCGCCATATTAACGATAGAATAAAGGGAATAAGCGAATAAGTTGGTCACTACGTTTGGCAAAGTAATATAAACTGCTGCGATTTAATCAGCTCACGAAAGCACGTCTTCATACCACAGTAATTTCACAAAGGTTGCTAAATCTTAATGAGCTTCAGAATTTACCGTTAATTGGC
Source organism: Rossiulus vilnensis (assembly GCA_034700785.1). Classification (NCBI taxonomy): domain Eukaryota; kingdom Metazoa; phylum Arthropoda; class Diplopoda; order Julida; family Julidae; genus Rossiulus; species Rossiulus vilnensis. The sequence goes on along the minus strand of JAQIXS010001838.1, from coordinate 16,318 downwards.
ATAAATGAAAAAAACTAGTAAATTGGAGTGCCAAACAAAAATTTCGGGCAGACACTTCAACATTAACGAGTGAAATTAAAATGCAGACACTTAAAACAGAATTGATGAAAACAGACTAAATAACTGGGTTAATATTAAAATGACATTCACTCATCAAAATACTTCAATGTCTGGAAATGGAATCACAAATTTAATAAATTTCGAGGTGAAAATTTAAAGCATTCACTACTATTGCTATCTACTTTAAAATAGACATGGTAAAATTCAACAGAAATTGAAGTCAACAAAGTGAAACAAAATTCTATCATCAGCCTACATAAACGATGAAATAAATAGAAAATGTTTCCACCATTGAAATAGGTACGTCTACTACAAGTAGCTAAGTAAAATTAACTTAAGTAAAATGGTTAACAAGTGACTGCACAAAACCCACGCACGCACACAAATACAATTTGTCATAGTAAAAAAATCGCCTTGCTTTTCAGCCAAAATCAGTTCTTCAGGCCATAATCTTGACGTAGCCATCCATACTTGATAAACATTAAACGAAACAGATCAATAAGAACAAAATGTATGATAGCTATTGCAAATTAAAAAAACTTTTAGAAAGGGGTGGGTAGGTAGGATAAATACAAGCAGCTGAAACAAATTGAGCAAAAATCAATGAATATTCAGAATTTTGGTTAAATTAACAATCTAAAAAAAATCCATGGCACCACAAGAAATAAAATCCGCTATCTTATTTAACCTTTCAAGACATTTTAAACTGTAATTGAGAAAGACAATTAAGTTTAAACCTACACGCACTAATCCCTGCTGATATGATTAGCTTGGACAAAAATACAAGAGTGAAAACTAGAGGGGTTAACCACTAGATAACCACAAAATTTGTTGCCAGTAGCTGTGCTCAAGTTACCCATCTTGATTTTAATTACTATGATTGTTCAAATCAACGAGTAAAATTTAATCGGCGGGGGGGAAGGACAAACAATTTCACTGCCGTGTCCAAAACAAATCATGTGATATGTTAATCTTAACTTGAGACAGTAAAAGATTGCAGCAAGAATAGCGCTAAGTTGCTTTAGCCCCCAAAATAACTGTCCGATATTTAAAGCAAATTCATCTTGGAATGAAATACATCAAATTATCACGAAAAACATGCAGTGAGGTAAACTCACAAAACGATCTTAATTACTACTTAGGGCATGGGCCATTCACGGGGTAGGTGAATTTTCATCTGAACGATATACGTAATTGGTCCAAGGTGGATGTCGATTTGCAAAGGGATTTATTTTAGCACAAAATCAACGACTCGCCTCTACGTAAAAGTATAATATGCAGGTGCATACATAGAATTCAACTCTACGGCACTTTTTGTTGTTACGTGTATGAAGACAGTTGAATTTGAGCTCCCAGAGTGCGGGGTCAACATTTATGTACAACTTAGTTCAGTCGAATGATTATTATATTAACAAGTACGATTAATTTGCATTAGAGAAAAGTCGGATGACATTTGTACACAGAAAATGACTTCATTTTTATGAATTCACAAAAAATTCACTATTTAGCGACACAGAAGCAATCTACACTGATTGATGTGGCATCGATGAATGATAATGGGAGAAGGGATTAGAGAAAATATCACTTTCCAAAGAGAGACAAAACAACGGGTCTTATTTGCACAGCATAAGAAATCAATGTCACTGGTCTGTCGTTTGAGAAAAAACACTCGCGACATTCACACGCGGGAAACAGCTTGCAGTATAAAAAGTCCTATGCCATGAAATACTGTACATGATACTGGATTGATGTTGAATGGATTAGCGAGCCAAAATCCCAGCAGCTGTTCTTTGGTTAAAAAGTTCTTGCAAATAATTTATCGTGAATAGGAAAATTAAATACGACTAAATGCTACGTCCCCTACATGCAATGCACGATAGCAACGCGACAATAGCGCAAGGGAGAAATTTCTAAAGTGGCAAGCACAGTAATAGGCCGAACATAAGGAAATTTGACTTGATGACAACCAAATGCACCACCTTAGAAAGACGGCACCATCCACAATCCGCGACGAATTATGAAAGTCCAGGTATCGAATTCCATCTTTGGCACAATTTCATTGCTGCCATTAAAAACAAAACGTTTGCCAACGAAGCCACGCATTAATCATCCCAGGAAAAAAAAGTTCTATTTTCGCAAAATAAGCAAAGCATAATCACACAATGCTAAAAGAAACTGGCCATGCCTGGCCATATGAAGACCTATTTACAAAATTGGCATTCACAAATATATTCCGCAAGATTTCTTTTGAAACCTTGCCAGGATATTATGGGAAAACAGTTAGAAAACCAACCCATAAAAGTGCCAAATCACAAAGGATGGGTACAAGATAATGATGGATGGTAAAGGTGTGAATAGGTTAGGATTCAAAGATAAGGTGCTTTCTAATAATAATTGAAATAATTGGAGAAAGGAAGAGCAAGATGAGGCGAAACTAGAACAAAGTAGAGAAAATCAAAACAGATGAGCATGTCGAAAGAGTAATTCTATAAAGCCCATTTAATTTGTTTCTTGCATTTATAGTTCATGAAATATTTAAAATTGAATAGTGCATCAAGAATCGAGCATAAATTAAAAAAGCCAAATTAGTGGGAATGACTTGTACCCTATTCCAAAATTTAGAAAGTGCACGTTCAATTTGGGAAAGAAAGATAATATCAGGCTACTTATAGTCGTGCTCAGCGTCTGTTATTGGAATTGTAAGGTCCACCGCCGCCGCCACTACCACCACCAGCTCCGCCTCCCCTACCGCCACGATTCATACCACCCATGCCACGATTACCACCTCCACGGCCACCCATCATCGGTCCACCACGGCCATAGCTTTGCCTTCCACTTCCAGGGCGCATATCATTATTATTCATTCGAGGATCACGCTTCTTAATTTTCTCTTCGACATTTAAACGGTGGTCAGCAAGATATATTGGCTGAAAAGAAATATAAAGACAATTTAGTAATAGCTCATAGAGAAACATTTTGACAACTGGTCTAAACTTAACAATTGAATGGGACAAACTAGCCTATTTCTTACTATATTATGCACCAGGAGCTACTATAGCCATTCACAGGCATAACTTGCATTTGCGTATGAATTGGGACCAGAGCAAGTACTTTGAGCTCAACGTGAAACTATCATCCCATTAACCTGCCTAATTACACTTATGTTAATATCGTTCGATTAAAACATTTTCAGTAAACATGTAAGAAAAAAAAAAACGTTAGAAGACAAACTTATGCATGTGTAGTCTATATAGAACATTTTTATTGGAAACTATTGGAGTAAGTTTGGTTGAAACTTAATCTGGTGATAATTCCGCCATTAAAGTATACGTAATTGAGAAGTGCACATAAGTATGAAAATAAAGGAATCCCTTTGGGATCACGCAAATGTTACACAAAGCGGGGTATGCCTGTTTCTTATCCTCCTCGTAATTTTCAGTAGTGATTACATCGAAAAATGAAGCAAGTTAAAACTGCATTCAACCCTAAGCCCTTAACGAGTTGCGTTTAAAAGCAGTAAGTACCTTTTTCCGCAAGACACTCTGAACAGATTCGGGTTCGTCAAAAACGATGAAGCCGAAGTTCTAGGTTTCAAATGCAAAAGCACAGAAAGTACAATTAGATGAGAAACGATGAACAAAATAAGAACGGACGAATTTGAACACAACATGAAGCATTACTTACGGGAACTCTACCACCACCTCCAAGCTTCGCCACAGGCTTACTATTTATTCGCACATCAACAACGTTGCCAAACTCAGAAAACAAGCCACGAAGCGCACTTTCATCCACCTCATGTGGAAGGTTACCAACAAACAACTGCTGTGAGTCGGGGTACTGAGACGTGGAACGCCGCCTTTCGTTATCGCCAAGGTCTTCTGGTGGGCCTCGGTTCATGATTCTATCACGTTGCATTGGTGAATAGCTAAAGGCAACATTAGGATGAGATTTTGTAAAATTCACTCTGCGAGCAATTAAAAACATTATTAAGATTTCCTACCCCATTCCTCCACTGCCACCATTGCCAGTGCTGCTTATTCCACTACCTCCACTCATTCCTCCACCTCTTTGCATATGATTGGGTCCCTTCGGTCTTGGTGGCCTCTGGGGTTGGGGAGGCACATACCCAGCGTCATTCTTCAGTTCGCTGCGCATAGGAGATGGGGTACTGGCTTTACTCGATCCCATAACAGCAGACGAGTTAGTGGCATTGCCTGGAGGATTCCCAAAAGCAGGGGTGCTTGCATTTTTGCTTAGCATGGTAGCGTACGTTTTTGGTTCATCCTGAGCTTTAGAAGCAAACAAAAAAAAAATTCAGTCTACATAAATTATTGATACACTGACAGATAAATAATTTCAGAGGGATTTTCTTGTAGCAAATAAAAAAATAGTATTTAAGACATAAAACAAATTTCCTAGTAGAAATAACATTAACATCTTACACATTTTCCAAAACCAACATCCCCCTACAAACATGATCACTTGCAAGTTAACTAATTCCCACCAATTAAAGAAACCATTATGAATTATTTCTTTTATTTCACATTAAAATCAAAACCATGTTGTGAACTACAACGTTTGGATTTTTAAACATGTCCTTTCAAATTTGAATTTAAAAGATTATTAATGCTTGCTTAACATACCTGGGGGTTTGAAAAACAACAAAAATGATCATACCAGGTTCTGACATCTGATCATCGCTAGCCTCAGGAGACTTGCTGGGAGTTTTCTCTTGATAATTATCCTCGACCTGTGACGAGTAGTCTTGCTTTTCCGGTTCGGGTGATAAGCTGCGCTGTGGTTCTGGCGGCGAAGGTGGAACAGCCACTGGTGCAGCAGCTACCACAAGCGGAACACTGGGAACAGGGGTAGATACCGGTGGAGGCATTGCCGTGTGGGTGCTCAAAGGAACAGAGGCCACTGAGCTAACAGAGGGCTCATCAATATGAGCTATTCCATTACTAAGTGGGGAAAATGCATAAAACATTTAATTCACAGAGCGTACAATTTATGGTGATAAATAGAAAAGAAATAAACTAAGGTTTACTTGATTGGGTGGGGGTTGTAATAATGCTGTTCCTGAGCATTGTTAGGGGAATCCAAAGTATCCACCTGCTCATCGTCAACTTCATTTTCAGACGGTCCTTCCTGAGCATCGTTACCTTCGTCATCACAAAATACTTCATCCTGATAGCGCAAGATATCGTTGTGTACGTAGTATTTTTTGGGCTGTTGCAAAGCCAACACAAAGGTTTGCATAAAACGACGCATAGGCTCCCCATTGTTCGACAGCTCGCCAGTCACCTACAAAATGAGGAGGAATAACAAATTTTAATTTTCTGAGGCTGTCATAACTTGTCAGTTCAGAGTGAAATCCCATTTTGAATTCTGACGAAAATTACATCACCATTGCTAACAAACAGTAAAATAAATTATTTCAAACTGTTGCTCAGTGTAGCACTGTTCTAATTTTTCCATTCAATCTAATGCAACAAAGGCCTTGCAACAAAAGCACAAAATTTTTAAACAGTTTGAGAAAATGTGTGATCTATTCATGCACATTCATTTTGTGTACTTTGGCATCGCTAGGCACATGTTTTATTGAATGCAAAAATGTTTTCCAAATGTATGATTTGTAATTGATGTGCTGCTGTAACACACATATCTACACAGCTTAGTATGATTAATACATTTTTGAAACGTGCAATTGTTGCAGGTTAGGCTTATGAGCAATATTCAAATTTGAAGTCAAATCCACAAGGTTATTTATAAACAAAAATACAAAACCAGGTTTGAATTTCATTATTTGTAGACTGTGTGCATTTCTTTACAGCACCCCACCTCTGTTGGATATATTTTGCCAACGTTAACACAATTATAAGGTGATGGATGTCTTTATTTTTAAGTAAATATCATTATTTCTATTAATGCATTCACAATGTAAACAAAAATTGAATTATTTGAATCACCTTTAGGAGGCCTACACTCCACTACAAAATGTAAGGCATTTATTACACATGGCCACAGTAACACTAAAGCAATCAAGGCCCATACTTGTTATTGTTACCATATTTCATTTCAACTACTGTATTTACTTGATTTTAAGATGCATTTATTTCTTAAAATTTTAAGATCTAAAAAAAAAAAGGGTGTGACTTATACGCGCTTGTCAAAAATATCGATTAATGGAATCCCCTTTTGGGATTACAGATAGAAATGACAGTTTCCCATTATAAACAGAAATGAACTTTACCACAGGGGGTATCGGTAGCTTTAAAAGGTTATACTGTAGCGCGACACAATCAAGCATTGCCATTTACAGACGATATTTTACGGTTTATTTTAGAAGTTGTAGACGCAGGCGCTAGCGAAAATACAACTATAAACATGAAATACTGTACGCAGAATGTCACCAGTGACATCGTAGACGGTGGCGAAAATGCGGCTACAATTCATAAAAATTTTACTTTTTACTTAAGGTTTCCGAGGATTGTAGTTGTATTTTTGTTACTAGTGACATTTTGCATGAGACTTTCCATGTCCTTAGTTGTATTTTAACTAGCGCCGTTAAAAATGCATAGCAAGGCTTTTTATACGCATTTTTAATCTGCTTAAATAAAAACAAATTGACTCAAAAATAAATTAAATAATTGATGAAGAATTCATTTTCTTTCAACTAAGGCCATTTGATGATATTTAGTAATGCAACTTACATGTGAGCGAATATGGTTTACAAATTAGCACAAAAGCGGATTTTCACCAAAACAAATAAAGTAGCGCTTAAAGCATACCAAGTATTCTAAACGTCATTGCAGATTACTGAGAGTAGGCCATACATTCTTCGAATGTAACGCGATTTTATACCGAGTCTTTTTTGTTTCCCAGGCAAGTTTTAACTTTAAATGAATCCAAGGCTTTTAAGCACTTCACTGAACACAATGTTTGTAAATGCATATACACATAACCGTAGCAGTCACGTTTGCTGTGGCCTTGTCATCGTAGGCATCCACCGTAATAACAAGTTATAACAGAGAAACGGTGTAAAATGAAAATTTAAGTTTTCTATAGGTGATTTGGCAAAATTAAGCAACATTCACTGCGGTGTAATGTGTAAAATTTGTAACAGATATGCACCATAAAGAAAAACGTGAAGCAACATACCTGCACAACAACACCATCTCCTAAAGTAGCCTGACTGTCAACCTGATGAATTTTGGCATGACAGTCCACGAAATTTAGTTCCAGAATTCTCTTATGGATGTCTTGTTGACCATAGACTTGGGTGGCAGGTTTCCCAGGACGATCAATTCCTCCATGCACAAAGGACGACTGGTTGTTATAAAATCTGAGAAAAAAAGCCAGGTTGTATTAGCAAAAATGTAAATGCTTTAAATTTGACTTCACCTTGATAAAAATGAAACTTAAGATCTGCTCAGATTATATTCTCGTCAGTTGAATGAGAAAATATACATTTTCACATTTTCAGGCGCAAATTACAACATCATAGCAAATCCTTGTTTACATAAGGAAAACAACCTTGGTTCTTAGTCTAGGCAAGAAAAAGACCGGGCATATGGAAAGTGATCGATGTATATATAAACACCTACCTGTGCAGATGCTCGGGGGCTTGATTCATTATCGTATAGTACTGCCGAACAAATTGAAGCCCCACGGTCTGTGGACTGGGAGTTTCCATGACCATGACCATAGAATGTTATTTTCGTGAACAATCGAGTGCTCTTCTTGATCAAAATTGCGCTAAAAAGTAAATATAAAATCATTGTTAAGCACTTTTCCTCTACAATGTACGGAATATTTGACAATTGATGAAATTAACAAGATGGCACCCCAACCAACTAAAAAACAGGTTAGTATATTGGTCATTTTACTTAGCAACCCTAGTAACGTGCAGTAAATGCAATGAACATGCATGTCTTTCACGAAATGAATAATTGGGCTGGTTGACCAGAGAATAGGTAAAACTACTACATATTTGTAATATATATATAATTCAAGTAAATACATGTTAAAATTAAGTGCCTTTCCTGTAATTAGTGAAGTTAAATTCATAATCACAACAGTAACCACTGGGAAATGCGAGCACTAAACTAGGTCATTTATAAGCAGACCAGCTTTTGTCAACAATTCCACCCAGCTTAAAAACGCACAAGTTCAAACAGGTTAGCCGAATATTCTTCAGTACACATACATATGTACTTTATGCTTTGAATGATTACGCAGATTTACCAATTTGATCAGCCAAAGCCAAAATTAAGAACGACTTAAATGCACGTGCCGGTTAAATGAATGTGCCTTGACACAAGAGTTCCAGAGAACTTTATGGAAAAATACGAAACTATGTCAGGATCGACTGCCCTGCGTTAGTAAGCCAGGCCTCATATTGATAGACTAACAAAGTATTTCATAACCACTTCAGTATTTAAATTCATAGGACACACGATATGAAGACAAACATCTCACATCACACGTGAGTCACGATCTTTCGATTTTCCAGATAAGCCTACTACCATCACAAGCTTGCAAAGCTTGAAATATAACGGGGCAAATTACCAAAATTGAATTATTTTCCTTCTAACAAGGCCAGTAATAACTAAAAAAGTTAGGTTTTACACTGTTCATTTACCGAAAAATCAAATTTGTACAACACTTGGTCGCACTATTCCGGCGTTAGGCTTAGCGGAACAAAGGAATGCGCACTACAGCAGTGCTCTAGAATCGGGGAGAAATAACGAGGAAATAAACTGGCAGAGATTCTGAATTAATTCTTCGATTCCATGCGTTTTAAAGGAAACTTTAGTTATAACACAGTTTTCTTAAATATCCGCGTTTCGAGACCACGTCAGGTTTGCTAATGGCGGGGAAACCGCATAATACGCACGCGAGAAGTAGCACGCATGGGGGACAAGCGCACCGGCTACACGGTTTCGATTTTAGGGTACAAGAAGATGCAACATTTCGAATTGCCGATTTAGTATCAATGTATTGATCGGCTAAATTTTAAACTAACTGCGAATAGGAGGAGTATTCGAAGGGTAGCATTGCAAATCGTTCGATTCCGATTTTAGGGTTAATAGGATTGCACAAAAAGTGGAGCAAAGTGAACTGCCGGACGTTTCCATGCTTACCTCGGGCTGGATTTCAGTTGATCTTTTGACGAATATTGCACGAATTAAGCATTTAATGATATTACTTTAAAATTTATTTTACTACGAAAAAGAAGGGTTTTGAATTAAGGTTGCAGCGAGGAGACGAAAAGTCTGCGCCACCTCTGTACGAAATGCACTTGATTAGAAGACCTACGATTCCAAGCGCAGTGTGTAGTGTGCCAACACCGAGTCAGAATTTCAGAATAACCAATACGAAAGCCTGGCCAAATGAAAGAACCGTTCCAAGCGCCCCCTATTGGCCAAATATTGAACCTCGTTTTTCTTGCTAACTTGCAACTGAATTCAATGGAAATATTTAGAAATATTTCAAAATACCGTGGTCAACCAAACAAAATTTTCAAACAGCGTGCTGCAGAAGTCTGGAGGAACTTCTAAAAATATTTATTGGTGTTTAAAATTTTTTTAAATATGTCAAGGGAATATATTTTTAAGCAGCACATGTATTTGTTGCTCAAAGAGAGCGTGTAAATGATCAATGTTTAAATTTAATAACCCAGTGCTTTTTAAGTGTAATATAGAAACATTTGAAAAGAATGTACACTGTACATGTATGTATATTGAAAGACAAGTTTTTATAAGGAACAACCACGCTTTCTTCTTTTATCAACAGCACAACAAGGTGCAGCCACTGTTCATTCGTTTGTAAAAAATTTCTAAATCTGTTCGGATAATACATAAGTAAATTACACAAAAAATGATAGATTAATGTAATTTGTATTCTAAATTTTGAACAAAGAATAAATGCAAACTTTAGTTTGACTAGTAGAGAAAGTCAAAGATAGAAACAGTTCATTTTTCGTTTTTCGTATTAACATCTAAGTGATTCCAAAGCCAAGATGAACACAAAACATAAGTTTTACCTGCTGATGAGCCTCTTTGTAAAATTCATAATGTCAACATTACTCTGTGGTTCCCAAACATCCGTTAAAGCATTGTCATTAATTTTGATGCTGCTGAGAAATCACGAGTGAATACAGTTTTAAAAACGCCAGAAAGAATGACAAGTTTACCAGACTAAATGTGGAATGATTACTGTAGCATATAAAAGGTACCAATAGTTATGTGTAGTGCAAACTTACATTTTTATTTTGCACAACATTGTTGGATGATTACATCAACACATCACACTATTTTCATGCTTATAATTGCGTAATGATAGTAAAATCATCACCTCTTAGTCAGAGGACCTTCCCATTTACTTGTACGGTGTGCATAAAATTAATTTTTTGGATGGGCATTCTTCATAGACCATATGCATTAGCTGGAGAAATATAAAAGCGTATTAGCAAGTTTTAGAATGGTATTATTGACTATGAGATCATGAACATAAACAGCAGGAGATTATTTCACAGATTTGATGATCACAGTGTCTTATGACTGTACTGGTATGGGATATTATTTGTAGCCATGCAGGATGTATACAGGTGCAGACCCAGGAAGAAATAAAATACAGTAGGCTACAATTTTGTACAAAATTAACGAACTTTTCAATCGATATACTCACGCAGAGTTCGTTTTCATTGGAACCTGTTACCTATGAATAAAACTCAGATAAATGTTCTATCACACGATTACTAATGTTTCTTTGAACATGTTCATTACATGTACGCATCTGATCATTATTTTGAAGTTGAAACCAAGCTACAGCTGATAGCAGATAACAGCAAGTAGAGCGCTAGGTTAGCGCTACAGAATCGATTTATCGATTAACAAATTTGATCGAAAGAATCGATAAAAATGTTAACTTTTGAATTTGCCGATATCATTGATAATTAGAGTGAATCCACTGACCTTATTGGTCACATTCTCTCAGTTTTTCATTTTATTGTCTTATTACGGGTAATTGTTAAAATTAGTGTTCAAAACAAAAACTAGCACACAGCTAATGATAAAAGATACAATTAGCCCAATTGGGCTACAAAATAGTGCACGTGGCAAATGAGCTCCTGGCCACGCCCCGATGTATGGCTACTGAGTTAGGGCAAGCACTGGCCGAACCTACTCCATACTACTTGGTTAGGTCGTAGTTTAACTTTGAAACATTGTGCTATGACTAGGCTGATGTAAATCGTTCAGAGCTCTGATAAAACAGGATAATTTAGTGACGCTCACGGAAGAGCTGCTTCAAGAGCAGTAGATGAGAAATATTGGAAGGATTCGTCATTAATAACAAAACCAGCTCATAGATAAAGTAAATACGTTTTTTGTATAAGCATGGCCTCGTCCGCGATAGTTTCTCCGGAAATTAATGCGATAGATAAAACCCACCAATTCCCATGAAAACATTTGGTCTTTCAAGGTATTGAGTTTGTAATGTCAGTACAGCAAATAAGCCTGTGTGACAATTATCTCGAGTTCAACACATATCACTGTGCATATGATCTAATCATTGCTAATAACTGGAATGTTTACACAGTTCGTGACATTTATGATCATTGGGATTTCTTTTAATATCTGTATGTTTCCATGCAGCATTGGATTAGGATACTTAAAATATCAGTATATATAAAGACCATTGGCGTTAATGGTTCCTAGTTTTCTATCTACTTTTTAGGTAAAAATGTCAACCAACAAGCCCAATGTTGGGAGCTCCAACACTCTAAATCCATTACCACGTGGTTTGATTGGGCGAGGTGGAACCATAATTGGTCAAGGAGCAAGGTTACCTTCACTGCGGACTCCCAGAGATCTTACCCTTGGAGGCATCGCTAAACGAAAATACACACCCACCATTCCTCTTACCCGCAAGGAGAAACCGAAGGATGCACCGTAGGTCTATGCTCTTTGGATAAGAAGAAACTATTATTGAGCTTATTGTATACTGAACACTTAATTTCTGATTTTTAGTGAGGATACAGGTCCTCGATCAGTTCGCAACAATCTAAATAGAGGACGGGGTAGAGGCAGAGGTCGTGGTCGTGGCCGAGGTTATGGCGATAGAGATGGCGAAACAATCCAGATGCCAGGGCTCATTTTTTCTGGAGAAAGTGCACTAACACAACGAAGAAGTATGTAACATTGCAATATAATAACTTGCAGGCATGTTTCTGAGAACTATGGTATACAAACATAAAATATATTTTTGCTAAATCATTCAGATTATATATTGCTCATATTCTTACATATAGTAGCTATTGTTTTTCCCTAGCAAAGCATTGAATTTATGGAATTATTTGCACTTGGGTAATAATAATCTTTTGACTTTAAATAATTCAGGGTTTGGAGATAGACAACCATCAGCAGCCAGTTACAGTAAAAGACCAAAGAGCGGAGAACTCAAACGAGAAATCAAGACTGACGTGGAAAATGATGACGAAGTTTTAAAACAAATTTATCGAGACGACGTAAATAATTTGTCATTAAACACTGAGAAATAGACCACCAATTAAAAAAATATATGTTTAACAATCTTTGTATTTGCAGTTTATCGAGGATGAAGAGGATGACGAATTCATAGTCATGCCAGGAATACTACCGCTAAGGCCAAACAAACCCATACTAAAAGCAGAAGTCAATATGAAGCATATTAAAAAAGAAGTTGAAGCTAATGTGAAAATTGAGCTTGATAAAACGAATGGCCTAGAAATCAAGAAGGAACCCCTAGATGGTGTTTTGAAGGATGCTGAAACTGAAGGTATTCACTGTTATTAATTGACAGTTGTTAATCCAGGATTTGGCATATAATTAGAAGATTCCACAACCCCCACCCCTGTAGCCATCACAGGAAATTCACAAAACAAAATTCTCTAGATTCTCAGATTTTTTTGCACATTAAATTTTCTAGTGAGAATTAAACGAGAACCTGTTAGCGATGATGAAGAAACAGAAAAGGAAATAGCAAAATCGGACAAGATAGCTTCGCTTACCACAACAGATGCCAATTTTATGTCCTGCGCCGAGTTGTTATGCAGCTTGAAAGAGCTAAGTATGTCATCATTTGATGTGTGTTATGTACAGGGTAACAATCTGTGATGTGCAATTCTAACATTTCCACGGTATTATGCAGATGAAGAGGAATTGTTGCTATTTCACCTGCCGGATTCCTTACCTGCTGTGCCTAAAATGAAAGAAGACGAGAAGCCGGGCACACATTCGGTAAAATTAGAAGAAGTTAGTAAACTGATCCTCCTTATTTCAATCATACATAAGGTTAACTTTGCCTTTAAACACTAATTTTTTATTTGTAAAAAGTTTACCATTCATCCCATTTTTACTTATCATGATGAAGATTCTGACGCAAAAAGCAATTGTTAATTTTGGATCTGTAATGATATCTTAGAACTAAGCATTCTGTTAACTAAAACTTGACATCAGTAAAATTCAAAGAAATTCAACCAAAATGATCATGTAAAACCGATCTCTTTTCAAGGCAAGTGAATGCGTAAAGGACTGGTCATTATATTAGTTTTTCATATTCTGTTTTAATATTTTCAGATCAAAAATGTTACTGGAGTATCTCTAGCTGATCTCTCAGAAGGCTGCATGGGGAAACTGCAAGTGTTGAAGTCGGGCAGAACACGCTTAGTTTTAGGAAATATTGCCCTGAATGTAGAAATGGGAACACAAGTTGGCTTTTTACAGGTGGGTGTTAGTTTTTAAATATCCTTGAAACATTTCAGAAACCTTCAAACTGAATGAATTTTAGAGTTTAGTACTTTCGCATGAATATCGACGCTAATATTATGAAATGTAGGAGAACTTACCATGTTACTTGTAAATTGACAGGATCTCGTTTCAATGCATGTCACAAAGGAAGGTGGAGAGCTATCGACCCTTGGCCATGTACACCATCGCATGGTGTGCACTCCAGAGTTGGACCTATTATTTTAAAAGCGCCCATTTCTATCAAATGGGAATTTTGGGATTCTTGCTATTGTCACTTGTATGGAATCTGTGTAAATAAAGTTGATTCAAAGGATTTCTTCTGCAAAATTCAATGTTATATACAGTATGCGTGGGAAAAAATCCACACCAAAGCTCCTCTACTGCCACCAACGATACATGTACTTGTAAATAATGGAACTGCTCTAAATAAAAAGTATTTTTTTTTAAATTGTGAGAAATCAAACAACTCAAACACTTCACCATTTTAACTTATTATTATAATTGTTAATAGTCATTCAACACAAATATAATCAATATAACAAGGGCAACATTCATCAACCATAATTTAAAAGTGGACAGCTGGAATGATTAATTTTAAAGGCCTCAGTTTTAAGTATCCTCACTTAATTTGCTTTCACAGCACAAAAACTCTTAAGACAAAAAATACCAAACCTCAAAATAAGTCTCGAATCTAATGTCCAATCATTATATTAAATCACTTTGCCTCCAGTTTTCAAAGAATGTTAGCATAGCATGATGAAACGTATTAACAAGATAAACATTACCAATTTTGGTTAAATGAAGTCAAGCTTACGGTAAATTTTAAAAAAAGAACACCCAAAGTGTATTGAATTAGTACGCTAATGTACAAATCTGCTTAGTATCTTCCTGAGTTTTGAATATTAATTAAGTTTTGTACAGTTAGAACCATGTTAAGAATTGTGATAAATGTGAAAGAAGTTTATTGTGACTAGTTTTGGCGAAACTAATCTAGAAAATTACTTTGCAAAATGATTCAACATATTAATTTTAGGTGCACCGTGCACTTGCACTTTCAATAAAGATGTAAGCATTCAGGTGCAAAATTAAATATGAGATCCAAATTTGTTAACCAGCACTTTTTCCCACTGCATTAACTTTTGTTTTGAAAAGATGATAATGAGCAAGACGTGGGTAAGAAAGATGTTCAATTGTTCAGACATGTGTGCATAATATTTAACATTAACTACTAAAGCAATATAAGGTCGCTCAATTGCGAGCAGGATTTTAAAGCTAATCAAGTGGTCATTAAAGCAAAGCTTGTTTATCTATTTCTGCCTATTTACCAGTTGTGGGCCCTACAAGGGACGGCACGTACATTAGCAAACAAATCATTACTGGAAGCAATTTTCTGTAAAACGATTGACCATGTTGGGTCTGGTTTCACAGGTCAATGGGATATCATGTAAGCAACTAAGAACATTATATAATATTTGGCGTGCATTTATAAAGCACTGTAACATTTATTCATCAAAAAATTAGAAATCCATTCCTAACTAGCGGCAGAATAAATGCTATGCAAAATCGCTCAGACAATCCTCCATGCAACTCTCAGGATTATATTTTGGCATTATATTTTAAAGGATTTAAGTCAAGCTATGTGATATTTTGTCGAAAAGCGACAAGTTTGTCGAGTGACATTTTCTTCATTTTTCTGGCTTTATCGGCTATCGATACACCAGCATATGTATAATTTGTTATAATAAATGTTAGCAAAATTCAGTAGATATATGGTGAAAAGTGCTAGTTAATATCAAAAATGCAGCGCATTACAACAATGACTATAGGCATATGACGTTTTGAATATAATTTGGCCAATGCTAAGAGGGATAAATGGTAACATAACAAGAAACGTATATAAGAGTTTAAGATAAGAACTGATTACAATAACAAATTTTTGCACTCCACATCACCATCAACGAAACATACATATTAACCTAAAAAATTCCCTAGAATAAAAAAACCAACCGAATGTTATAAGCAATGTAGCAACAATAATGCAACCTGCCAAATGTTAACAAAGATGGTGCATGGAAAATATTGGTTATAATGAACTATAGGAATAATAAAAATTAACTGCAATTATAACCACACAAAATAAGCATTAGTATATTTTGAAAGCGTTAAACATTTACAGTAAATTTCTTTAAACTTATGAAATAAGAAATGCATTTTAGGTATTTTACGGTCAAATTTAATGCTTCTTAAAAGTTAGAACAATCCAAACCTGACCAGGTTATAAAATTTGAGTAATTTTAATATAGGCTTCATCGTCAATTTGAAATGTTGCGCAAGATAAGCATATTTTAATATAATTTCAAAAAGGGTATTAATTTATAGAGTATTTTCTTTAATGGAATGGGCACTATCCTACAAATTCCATTAGCACTAACTTATGTGAGCACTATATTAATTTACCTGAGCAC
>JAQIXS010001837.1:0-26505 GCA_034700785.1 Rossiulus vilnensis | reverse complement strand
ACTATTGTAAATATTTTTGATGTACGTGCACGTTTATGTTCCCGAATAACACCTTTGTTATCTAAAATGACACCAGCGACATGTGCTACGGTTATGTAATCTGCTACTCTGAAGCCATGACCGCATGCTAGCGCCTCTGGTGGCTTGAAATCCATTCATCGAAGTATGTCTAAACGCCGTGCTTTTGTTTCAGTCTAGATAAGGAACGTTGGCGTTTGGTTGACACACACGCCCCTGACTGCTGACTAGATATTAAATTTTTTATTTCAATAAATATTATTCCATGAATTTAATAACGGCGCTTAGCAGATAAGATAAACTGGGCAAGGGAAGCCGGCTCACAGGTGGCGCTGTGTACCGGTTCATGATTGGGGACGTTCGGCAGGATTTAGGAACACATCAGACTGATGAGTTCAGAAAACATTAATGAACATCGTGATGACATGATTTTTACAGTGGTTCCATCAACCTTTGGCATTGGATGGAATGGTTTAGAACGTGCATAGTAGACCTTACACGATCATTACTAAATGACATT
The DNA here is from genome assembly GCA_034700785.1 of Rossiulus vilnensis. Classification (NCBI taxonomy): domain Eukaryota; kingdom Metazoa; phylum Arthropoda; class Diplopoda; order Julida; family Julidae; genus Rossiulus; species Rossiulus vilnensis. Next base: position 25,967 of record JAQIXS010001837.1, on the reverse strand, counting down.
ACCAAATGTCATTACACTCGTCAGCCGTGCACGATCATGTTAAATTCCCATGATTACTAACAAACATTCCATTTCAGTTTCCCTTCCACGATCATTACTCATTAGTAATTCATTCTCAGGTAGTGACATTGGTAATGATCGTGTAAAGCTCTGTTTGTGGCTGGGGCAGGAAGTGGATGGAATCGCGCGGGAAAAGGGGTGGAGCCTTAGTAATGATCGTGTAAGGTATTAAAACTGAAATGGAACGTTTGCCAGTGATGATGGGAATTTAACGTGATCGTGAACAGCTGACAAGTAGTGATGGAGGAATGATTGTTGGTAATGTCATTTGAACTCATTTAGCAATGATCGTGTAGGTAAAGGTACGCTAAAGGTTTCGTATGTGAAATGAATGGGGAAATGGGCGGAGCCTCGCATCTAATTGGTGAGTCTTTGTAGATAATGAACGGGTCCTTGAAAAGAAATGAGTAAAACCTACCGATGAATTGTCTGGATCCATGCATCATGAACCGAATGTTAAAAGTGGCAAACTCTGGTCTGCAAGATTTACGATTCAGTTTTCTGCCAATGTGGTGCGCGCCCTTTTCCAGCCCGCGCATTGACGTAATTGCGTATTCTTTGGCAGCAGCAGATAATGGAGACATTTGAATGTAAATGACGTCATTAGAGCCCGACGAATCTGGTTTATATTTTACCCCGGCAATTATCATGGGCCTCTATTGTGCCAACTTCAGAACACGGAAGGGTGGCAATAAGTTGGACGCTGTACGTGCGCTGCCTATTCAGTTTTGTGATGCAACGAGAATCTGGTTGCAAAATGGCTAATTAAGAAAAGATTCAAAAGAGAATTACAAAGACGCAATCAGTGGACCATTGTTGCCCTTAAGTGGGATGGCCCTCAACAGGTGGTGCCAGTTAACCACGTTGCTAACGTTTGCTAACGTTTCAGATTTTGATCCTAATTGAATGTCCGCTTTTGGTAGCGTATCAGATTGCAGAAACACATGGCAGTATTTCAAATTTTAGGAAAGTATAGTTTGCGACGGCTTTTAAATGTGCAAATGATGCATTGTTGAAGTGTCTCTGACATGGCTCACAACTAAAGACGCGGGAAGCTTTCCAGACTATCGGGAAACGTTCCCGGCAACGGATGTTGTCGCCTTACCGGAAGTGCGCTGAGAGCCCCCTCACGTGACTCAACGTTAGAGTTTTGCATATTTTTAATACCTTGTTAAGCCGCTGTGAGTTCAACGGTCTGTCTAGTGTTTGCGATCACTAAGCCTTTGCATAAGTACGTTTGTCAGCAGGGTTTCACTTTTGGGTTTACTCAGTCGCACGCTCGTGTTTATCAGGATGGGGAATTTAAAATTCAAATGGAAATTATTTTGGCAGAAAAAACCTTGCGGATTATTAATTGGGGATCCTCGTGAGTGGCGCCTTTGTTTTCCTGGTTTATTTGATGAGGTTTCGCAACCGGAAGTAACAAGCGTGATCGGCACGAGAGCACGGATCGTGCAGTTAGTTATTTTTGCCAATTTCCAATTTGGGGATTTACGTAACGTTTATCAAAATCCGCCGATGAGTTCTGCAAAGCTTCCGTCATTCTTCAAAAGGTGTTTTCTGAATGACCTTTATTTCTGGCAGTCTGCGGAAGTCCTTGAGAGTGTTTACGACAGCTTCAAAGAATTGGAACACTGCCGTGGAAGCTATTGTTAGTGAAGACAAACTTTTCGGAATCTTTGAACAATGTTGAATACCGCCTCGTTAAGCTCTGGAAAGCTTCCACTTTTCGGGAAAGCTCTTGAAAATATTTTGAAAGGTTTTTGCTTGATAAATACACGTAAGACTTTGCAGAAGTCAGCATTCCCTATTTCCTAATGTATCCTGAGTTTTAAAATAATGCATCGCTCAGACCGCTCAATTCCATGTTTTGAAACTGGAGACACTGGAATGCTGGCTTGAATTGAGAATTCTTCAAGGAATCATTTGGACGTTTTTCATAACGGCGCATCGATGACTTCTGGAAAGATTTAGTACTTGAGTTTTGTTAAGACGTTGTTCAATAAGTACAGGGTAGTTTAAAACAAAGTTCTGGCAAGTTCTTTGAAGTCCAAAAAACTCATAATTCAGTGCTGATTACTCGTATTCGACACAATGAAATGTGGTTTTTCAAGTAGTTCTGGGTGGGTCTTCAAACAGTTCTGGATAGCCTTCAATTGATTCTGAAAGTTTTCGAGTAGTTCTAGAAAAATCTTCAATAACTTCTGAAAAAAAAGCAGTAGTTTTAGAAAAATCCGAAAGTAATTCTGGCAAAGTCTTCAACTAGTTTTGGAAAAGTCTTCATGTTGGTCTGCAATTGTTTTCGAGATATTTCGAAAATGCGTCTGAGAAGTTCAGTTTTCGAAGTTTCTCCACAGGGCAGTCAGAAATGCTTTCCGATTGAGAGGGCGCTACCGCTCAACGTCACGAGATTGAGACCCTCTTTGTACTGGCATTTTCCGGAAAAGATGGGTGGCTGATGGCCAATACCTAAATGCACATTGTCAGCTGGCACGCTTCGCGGAGCAAACCTCGTCCCCGCAACCTTTTCTGGAATGGCGGACTGACCTCCTGACCTCTCGAGTCTCGGCGCTAACGATCAACCGGTTAATCGCTGCCGCGTTCCGCAATGCGTGAATTTCCACCGGTTGGGGTCATTGCCCCGCCAAGTTCCGCAAACAGAAGGCTGTGATGCGCACACAGGGAATCGGAAAAAGGAAGGAGTTGGGGGAGGGGCTGGGCGCAAGGAGCGCCCTCTGTGGCGGGGCCCGGGATATATTGATCCGCGACATTAGCGTGCAGGGGTGACATCATCTTCCCATCGATCTCGTTACGTCATCTGTTTGGGGTAGAGGAACTCTGAGGGACCGGACCTCATACAGGGTGCTTGGCTGAGCTCAACTTTGCAAAATTGTGGTCTAACCGGACATAAAATTTTGCTTCCCTTGGTTTTTTGTTGTTGCGAATTTTAAAGCTTCAAAGTTGGATGGATTTAATTTTCTATTAGCATTTGCTCCTTTGCTAAAGGGACCGAATCCTGGAAATGCGAGCTTGTCTTCATTTATTCAATTTTAAGAATTTCATTTTTTGTTGCTGTTGTTGTTGGAATTTCCTGTTATGAATATTTCGGAACTGGAGCTTATCTTCGAAAAATATTCTTGCGAATGGTGTGTAACGGTGCATTTGCAATGATGCAAGTACTTTCCAGGATAATTTTTTGGCCTAGGCCTACATCAGAGGCTAGAATTTCGGCCAGAATTTGGACGAGCTATTTTTGAACTGAGCGAAAAGGAATGTTGAAAATACAATGCAATAAATAAATAATAATAACTTTGAACTCGTTTTCCAAATGTTGTGATTAATTGTTATTTATTATTTTTGCAAATTTCTCTGCATGTTTGGCGTCGGATTTCAGGCCATCCAATCAGATAGTATGCACACCTTTTTGGCAGACATGTTTCATACATTTTTGGAAAATGCTGGTGAAATATGTAATTAGGCAAGGTGACTATGATTTGCTTCTCCCTGTGCTTATAAATTTACAAAACTGTTGTTTCTGCGTTATCATGAACGGCCGCCAGATGGCGCCGCTGCATGCATGCTGCTGATTCATCGTTGTTTGCGTGTTGACTTATTAATTTCTCCCTTGAGCGATCGCTGATCTGGCTCTTAATTAAATTTGCATTAAAAGTGAGTCAACGTTTGACAGTTGCACGTGTTGCCTATTGTTTGTTATTGGATACGCTCGTTAACAACCGTTTTGTGTTTAATTAGCGTTAATCGAGCATTATTTGTAGATAGGGGAGGGGGGTTTGGTAAACGCCTATATTGCACCCATCCCCTCCAGTCCATTATCCCTCTATTTTATGAACGTGCTAGCTGAATCCCATGAAAGGTTTAATCAGAATCAAATTTTCTTCATTTCCTGGACAGGAAATGACACGCTCCACTTCCTTTTTCGGAGCAAAGAACAGTTGTTGAGGCGGGTGGCAGGGAAAATCGCTTATGGCAGAACCAAGATGTAGCGGCACTGCCGCAATACCTTGTTTTGAGAAGAGAAATGTAGACAAAAAACGTACAATTTTTTTTTTTGGAAAAGCGCAATATCTCCAGGCTTCAGTTTTTCATCAATGATAATCAATGCTATTCAACGCGCTCTTTAAGCAACGAATGAAGCCAGTGAGCAAACAATAGCGTTCACTTTGGATTTTGTATGTTGTTTCTTTCTCTTCCTCTGCTTTACCATTTGTCATCTTACAATCCGTTTCAAATTTCTAAAATCTAATTTATTCCTTGAACTAATTTAATTTATCCACTGGCGCACCCAATGAAGGCACATAGCTTATAAATTAAATAAGAAATATGAAGAGAGAAAAAAAACCTAGGAAACTTACATATATTTTTAAATTACCAATCATGACAAGTGCTTAGGGCACCACCAAAACAACGATATTCGGATATACCACGCCATTTACATGTTCATGTAAATCATTTTGAAAGTTAAATCTTGGTGACCCTCTCCGTTTTTCAGAATTATTTTTATGAGTACAAAACCACTTTGTGCAATTATTAATTGGCCCTAGTGTCTTTTCTCGCTCCCTGGGGGCATCCGGGTGGCGTGGCTCAATATTTCGGACACGTCCTCCGAACCCGGATTAATTGATACTTTTCGATTAAACCGATTGCACGGCAAATTGCTAATTCGTCAATTTTCGGTGGAAAAATAATCTTCCGCGAAGTGATGGCGGCCAAGGTCAACCGAGCAAAAAAACTTTTACAAGAAATTCGTGCCGAATGTCAACGTTTTTCCTTCAGCATGTCGCGTCATTGACCACCAACTTTGAATTCAGGGTCACTAATTGTTGAGGGCCTGGAGCAAGGTAACCACGACCACATGATTCATTTAATAGGCTAGTTTGGATTTCAGTTTAGCGCTCTCTGCGTTCGATTTAGTCCAAATTTTCTCGTTTGAAGCTGATTTCCAAAGAGATGTCATGGAACATTCTCATTGAATTGGTTACCGTATTTTTATTGAATTAATGTAATGCCCGCATTAATCCTAACACTTGCAGCCACCATATTGGCATCTACCTTCGACTGTGTTGACAAATCCATGTGGTCGTGTTTACCTTGCTCTTAGCTCTCTACAAATCCGTGATTCTCAATTCAATGATGGTGGTCAACGACGTGCTCCGACCAAAATGATGGAATATGCATGTATTTGAAAATAAACGTATTCATTGCGTTATTTTAAAAAATTCATTTGTAAATACGAATGTGCCCATTAGTTTCAATGGTCTAAGATACTGTATGCTTGCAGTAGCTAGTTTAGAAGTGTACACTGCATATAGACTTTTGTGGTCGCAACTCGAAAGCCTAGCTATAGTGACGAAAGTCCCTAGCCAGAGCGCCTAGAGTGCAGTGTATACAGCGAATTAGCATCCTAGCTAGATTGCTCTAGACCTCGTACCCTAGCTGTAAGTCTAGCCCTTTCAACATCATGCATTTGTTATTGCATTGCTTTCATGTACAATTTCTTGTACTGTTCCTCGAGTGCTAAAGCTGTAGCTGTGTTTATGCTAGAGCTCTAGCCATTGCCCAATAAACTGTCCAGTCTACACAGGTTGTTGGAAGACCTACCTAGACCTGCCCTAGGAGTACTCTACCACTCCTCTAGGTAGGGTAAATTCACCTTTACTGTGCATACGCCAACAGAGAGGTCTAGCTGGAGAAAGTGCACGCAAGTTTTCGTCATGAATAACATCAGAAAATGCATCAAAACAAGGTTGTTTTTACAGGGGATTTTATCGGATTAGGCCTCCTTGCGCTTCTCCTTCATATTTTTATTTTTTTGCCTCCGTATCTTCGCGAATCAGGCGATAAAATCTCACAATTTTCGCATTTTCAGCTTTTCGTGCTCTGTCCCACATTTCGTTTCTTCCTTCGTTTTTTTCCTCATTTGAGACGAATGGGATTCGGTCCCATTACTGGCCGGCCCTTTTCAGAAAGCTTTTTTTCGCGCTGAATTTATCGCGGATCCGTTTGAAAGCGAATTTCTTATTCGGCTGTACGGGTTTTTTATGTCATGGCCCCTGTTTCGAATGTAGGGCAGTTAAGCTTTTTCGCCTTCTTTTTCCGCTGCTGGCCGTCTCTTATTTCGGGCCCTGAAAATGGTTATCTCCTTGGTAACTCCGAGACATCGATTATTCTTCACAAGTGATAAGTGAGACTTCGGATTGATGGGCATCGCCTCCACGTTTCGTACATGTCGTGAATAAATTTCCCTCAGGATTGAGTTTTTTTTTTTTTTTTGATACGGCTGATGCTCCACTGCTCAGCTGCCCGGCAAATGTCCGCAGGGTGAAGGATGGCTGGTAAGGACGAGAATGGACACAGGATTCAAATTTGCGATCTGAAAAGATTTTTGGACTTTTGGAGGATTTCATTCAGAAGACATTGCGTGTGTAATGCAAAGAGATTCCATCAGATTCTTCCGTAAAATTCTAAGGGATTCTTAGATATGAATGTTATTGGTTTAGCATCAGATAACGTTTAACGTCCGACAGTTTTAAAATGGCACATGCCAAATCTTGGAGATACACCGAGCAGGGCGGCTTAAGTGGTAGCATGTCCACCTTGCGTTCGGAAGACCAGGGTTCGAATCCCGGGTCGGCTAGTTGTTGTTTTCGTATCTTTCCCAATATGTCCAGGCGTATGCAAGGATAGTAACTTAGTAATGGGCCCCGATCACTTTTAAGTTCAGTTAACTAGCTGTTCAAAATTTGTAATTTCACGTTTTGCACATGTACAATTGGGGTAACTAATTGAATAGAAAATAAAAGATTAATAATTCATATCGCTCACATTCCAAGCCTGTCATGCCCAACAATGCCAATATCATTTATCATAAATCCTGCTCCATAAAATATGACAAGTTCCTGAACCAATATGCAGCCAATTTCACATAAACAAATCCGCAAAATTAACCATCTTATCCGTATCAGAATTGTCGGAAACTGTGATCCAGGACTATCAGGTATGTCGGGCGCCTATCAAGTGGCTACATACCAAATATATCACTCAAAAATGTAATCGTTTTTTGCGCCACAAAACAAGCAAAATTACATGATATTTGGGGAGGATATAGCAAGTGTTGCTCTCGGTGAGCGACGAATTTAAACTGTATTTGTGGGAATTGTTGCTATTTACATGCGAGGCTTAACTGTCTTATTGAATGGCATCCCATCTGCGCTTTGGAAGAATGTTTTTTTCTAAGAGTTGCCGAATGCTGATGAGATAAAAACTTCCAGAACTCGGTCTTCGTCAAACACCTGTTGAAGGCAGCATCAGGTTGGGATTAGAATGGAGCGGGGCGGAATTTGCGCAGTTCGGATGATTAGGCAGAGATCTCGTTGTTTCTGAAACGATTACTTTTTGTTACTTGCAGAGACGAGGCGGGATCTCCGTAGAAAGAGGCGAGAAGAGCGAGCTTCGCATTCAGGTGGTGTCAGGTGGGCAACGTCCGGTTTTTTGTCTCAGTTTTTCTCGGATAATTCGATTTCGGTATTTTTATCGCAACTAGTGAACTGACCACTACGTTCTCTCCCTAGGCAGCGTCAGGCAGGAAGTTACCGCTTCGGATTTCCGGGGAATCTTAACCCGCATGGAAAGAACCCTACTTTCAAGTAAGTCTTGTTTTATATGCATGTAGTATGTTTTTCTAGGTATAATAAAGTTCTGCAATTTATTATGCATGTAGTTTCCACAATTTATTTCCCATGAACAGTTTTTTTTAAAATTAATGTAATGAGGAAATAATTTCGAAATGGACATGCAATGTAATGTCCCATTTTTATTTTCATGGACATTGCCAAAATTGTTATAAGTGCATCATTTTCATGCACTTATTTTTATTTTCAATTAACTGAATCATTAATTTTCAGCGAAAGAAAGATTCCAGAACGCAGTTGTGTTTTTCCAAAATTTAATTTGTGAGAATTAAAAAAGAACTCGTATTTTTAGATGCTGCGCTGACCTAATTACATTTAAATCATTCTTCTCTGGCTTACATATTTCTTAATTTATTCTAAAGTGTAGATTTTTAAATCAGGAAAATCAGGAAACAAACATTTGTAGATGTTAACATGATTTAATATAAAACGTAAAAAATATACATGAATTCGATTATCGTTATCGTTTTCTTTTTCAAACATGTACATTTAATGTTTGATAATGAATCTTAAATTTGTAATGATTTCGTAGTTGGTAAACCAATAATTGTAAATGTTGAATCTTACGAAATACAAAAAAAAAAATATTTAAGCTGGGATTTGTTTTCCTAGAATTGTTTTTACACAATGTTAATATTGCAACACTTGCCATAGGCTGGTAGTGTTTTCTGCGTCCTGGATAGTTTTCGAGCAAGTTCTTATCAAGTCTTGACGGTTTTTCTAGGTTTGAAAACTGAAGAGGGTCAGCAGCGATGCACCGGGAAATTCTTGACCTTGCGTCACCAACCACGGAAAGTGACCAGGTCAAAACGGTTGAAAAGCTTGCAGAACCAGAGCGTGGTGGAAGAGGCTTACCACAAGCAGGCCTTGGTAAGGCATGCTAGGCAATTACAACGGCATAGAAGGGACGTCTCCATTTCTGTCACGTTCCAATTTGGATTATTGCCATATCTAATTATTTTCTAAAAAAAATAGATTTGCGTTACGCATTAACGAACCGGATGAAATGCTTTTATGGCGAGCAAAATGTTCTCGTATGACTGTTATTGTGTTGTTTTTATATTAAATCATGATCAGAAGAATTTTGTAATACTTCTGACTAACAGATTATGCATGCAATCTTGACAAAATCTAGGTTGTCGAAACGGGCTCTCAAGCAGGATTTTAAACGAATGGCCTAAACAACAACAACAAAAATCAAGTTAATCATATGCAAATTTAAATTTTTTATCCTTAGTATAATTAAGGAACTGATGCTTCGCTGGGGAAAATATTCCAAATTCATCAGCTTGCAACTGAGAGTAGAACGTTGAACCCATTTCATACAAATACACACTAACTATTCTGCAATGCTGATATGTTAGGGCAAAAAAATGCTAAAATGATGTAGCTTATTCTTGATCATATCTTTATAAAAAGAAGAGATAATGAAAACTATTGAGTTGAGTCATTGCATAACTTTGCATTTATTTGTATTTATGTTTAGCAAGTGTTGTCTCGAGTAGGGGAATGGAATTTCAACACCTTCGTATTGGATACAATGACTGGAGGTCAGTGACTCAACAGAACCATGCCACTTCGTAAATATTAATTAATTACCTTCAATTAACATCTCATATTAACCACCCGAATTCCTCTTTTCACTTCCTTTTAGGTCGGTCGCTGCCTACTCTTCTCTTTCACCTGTTCCAGCACTATGGCCTAATGGACAAGTTCCGATTAGACGTGGTCAAGGTGTGGAAGTGTTTCGGTCAGTGTCCAAATCTGCACGTAACTGTCCATTGCATCCTCACGTAATCAATAAAAGTTTACCATTAACTTGGCTAACTTCGGAAACTTTAAAAAAGTATTAAATTTGTTCAGTAGTTTACATGATAATATAATAAAATCTCATTTAACTCTCTAATTGCAGTATTTAGATGTGTATTGGGAATTTAATTAAAATTCGAATCCATTTTAAATCATCATACAACTTGGAAATTTCAGCTTGAAAACTCTTCTGAGTATTTTCCATATTTTAATATTTATTTTGTTTTATAAATCAATCTTAATGTTAACGTTTATTCCGAACCTTTTAAATGTCTTACAGCCTTCACTTTATTAAAGCATTATATTTTAAATCATATCATTCAATAGCCTTCACACGTTTTGGATTCAAATCTTGCGTTGAATCCAAACAACCATTTGCTACATTCTTCTCAAATTTTTCAGTCATTTTTGAAATTCATGTGGTCTTTTGAAATCTAGATCATGTCGTCAGTTTTAAAATATTTCAATACGTTTCATAGGCATTATCGAGGAAGGCTACCACAGTAATAATCCTTACCACAATGCAATTCATGCTTCAGACGTCACTCAGGCAATGCACTGTTTCCTGCAGGAACCAAAGGTGAGACTTGGTCTTAAAACCGTTAATTCAAGTGTCCATTTCTTTAAAGAATTCTAATATTTTGATGGCACTCTTTAGATTCTGGAGCACATCACGCCACTGGAACTGATGACCTCGCTGCTGGCAGCTGTGGCACATGACCTGGACCACCCAGGGGTCAACCAACCATTTCTCATCGCAACGTCCAATCATTTGGCAGCATTGTACAGGGTGGGTCATAAATTCCTCGATCGCCTAAAATTGATTCATTTCTGGAAGGCTTCCACCTCCGGTGGAGATTGCAGACGCTTTTCAGATAAAATCTGGCCCTTGCTACCTTAATCAACAAATTATTCACACGTACCAGCAAACTTTGGCTTTTGGAAAGTTTAAGAAAATCTGCCTGAAACACTGCTGCAATCATTGCCACCTGAAACCTGTTTTGACTCAAGAAATTCTTATAGAACTCGTCGGTCTTAGAAAATCACCATTGGCGAAGTGCCCTATGCTGCCTCAGCCAATCAGGGATGTTGAACCATTTAGACAAGAGCCAATGGTAGGGGCACTTTCTGTTTTTTTATAGCATGATCTTGTGGTAATATTTTAGCAATAATTATTAATAATCAATAAGTTTTAATAATAACAATTAAATAATAATAATTAATAATATTTAAATTAATGTTATAATTGCATGTATATGTGGTATTTACATTATAAATTGAGGTTTTGACTTGCAAAAATGGAATGATTTAATTTTAAGAAAAAACTAATGGTAGTAAATTGCAAGATTTATTTTTCAAAGAAATTTTGTTGCAAAAACACACAATGATTTTTAATAAATTATGTACGATGAAAAATGTCACTGACAAGCTGCAAAAAAATAGGTTCAAATTATTGTATGAATACTATTCATTTAGTAAAATCATGAAATATTTTTTAGTTTAAAATGAGGCTAGCGATTCGATCTGCCTATACTTTTGTCGAAAACACAATTCCATAATTTAATTCAGTTTATACATGTAAATGATATATTTTTTGCCTTTAGGGACGACATTACATTTCAAATTCGATCCCTTATTTTGGCGACTGACATTACTAGACAACACGAATTCCTCGCACGCCTGAAAGTAAGTCTCGATCTACATTATCATCATTATTTGGATATGAATGCTTATAAAACCTGAATAATTTACATATAATCAAGCATTACCTGGAAAGTGAGACGCTGGACCTCAGCGATCAACATTACCGCCATTTCGTCCTCCAGGTATCCCTAATTACGCTCAGCTGACACTCGATTTTTTATACTTTTTAAACTTAAAACTGAAAACGTATACTTCTTCAGATTGCATTGAAATGCGCGGATATTTGCAACCCATGCCGGCCATGGGACATCAGTACCAAATGGAGCCACCAGGTGTGTGAGGAGTTTTTCCGTCAAGGGGATGTCGAGCGCCAGCTCAATCTTCCAATCTCGGCCCTCTGCGACCGCAATAACACCACCATTGCAAAAATCCAGTCTGGTCAGTGGTTGGGAAATCTTCCTTTTTTAAATCTGAAGACCAAAATGATTAAAAAACAATCCATGTGCTTTTCTAGGATTTTTTCGTTTCGTCGTCGCCCCGCTGTTCGAGGAGTGGGACCTTTTCCTCCAAACCCCGCTTTCTTCCACGCTGGTCAAGAATCTTCGTTGCAATCAGGTATGCTTTCAGGAAAGTCTCTGGATAATGGTTTGGCCTCCGAAAGCAATTATAAACATGTTCGAATTTAGTCAGGAAAAATCAGGGGTAGTCATAAGTTGGAAGAGAAAGATGGTCAAGGATAGTTTGGGAAAATTGCATTTTTGCTCAAAAAATCAGGGAAAATCATAGAAATCCCTTATGAACACGCACTGAATATGCACTGGAGGATTAGATCTAAAGAAACCGATAGTTTTTTCATTAATAATCATTCCCTTTGATGATTTTGCTACGGATTATATTTTTAAAAAGTCAAATAAATTTACTTGGGTTGGTCTTGGTCAAGGAAAGTCATGGAAATGATTTTGTAAATATTAGCACGAATCCTGCGTTATCCAACTTGTTTTCATGAACCAAACGTCTAGTAGACAAGGCAATTATTAAAACCCTCGACTTTTCAGGAAAAATGGGACCGAATGGTAGCCGAGGAGAATGCCATGGTGCCAACCATCCCACCAGCAGCCGTTCAAGAGTGTGAAGAGGCAGCTTCGCCCGCACCAGCCCCAGACGACGCCTCGGGTGCCATAACACTGTGCAGCATCCGGCGGCACAGCATACCTCTGAGCCTCCCCAGAACCGTGCCCACCCGCCTGGCCCTCCACCCCGAGGTGGTGCAGCTGCACCGGCAGCCTAGCTCCTGGGCAACTTCCCTCAGCACCATTGCCAGCCACCTGGCGGAGGACCTTTTTCCGGGCACGACCCTTCCAGTGCCCCGGCGCGCTCTGACCAAGCAGAACACCTTCCCACCTCCACCCTCCTGGCACGGACGCCTTCAGCAACGGCAGGCAGCGATGCTGAGGCAGAGCACAACTGGCTCAGTGGACGATGGAGATGAACAGGAGGCTTCTGCTTCCGAGCACGACTGCGGCAACCCCAACGGCTGTGGCACGCCTTGCTTGCCGGAGGGTGGAAGCTTTGCGGTGGTCGATGGGAAGAACGGAAAAAATACCTTTGGAAGCAGGAAGTCCAAGCCACTGCTGCGCTTGAAGTCGGATAGCGACCTGCTGCACCTCAACGGCAAAGTTTTGGTTGGGGCCAGGACCACTCTGGCCACCAACAACGAAGAGGAGAAGGAGAATGCTGATCCCTATGTCCGGGCGCCAGCGTCTTCGAGGAATCAGTCACGTAAGGGGAAAGCTCAGGTGAGGACACTATAAGCCCAGTAGTTTTGCAGAAATGCAAAAGAAAAATTTTTAATTGTTCTGTTTCGTTCGTTCGATTTCTGCAGGGTGTTGGGATGATTCTCCCCCGGTTCATGGGCAGGCGAGGGTCGGCCCCTGTTGGTCTCTTGAGGGAGGAAACTGTAGCGTGCCTCCGCAATGGCTCGGACATCATGGAGCACACAAGGCGCCGGGATTCGGCGCCCGTGGAACTTCTCCAAGGTGGGCTTAATGATTAAGGTCTTAGCCAAAATGAGAATATTTCGCCTGCCAGGAATTTGATGTTTTTTGTAACATTTAAAAATTTTATACTTCATTAATTAAGTATTAGTGAACACAAAAATGCAAACATAGCATGATTCGCATATATTTTTGGATTTTTCCCCCAGCTTTTGCTATTGCTGCTAATTTCATGTACATCATGCTTCAACCCATCTCATTGTTTTGTGCTCAATTTTAGAACAGATAATCCGACTGCAACAGGTGGCAAGTAAGAGCACCACGAGCACAAGGCGCGGCTCCCTGCCCTCAGAAATCCCGCTGGATGCCGATGCAGCCCTGGTGGCCGACATTCTCTTGCCAGCGGGCCCCAAGGCACCCCACCAGTGCGGAGCCCAGAGGTTGAGCACAGCGTTCCGGCGTCGTTCAATGCCTGCAGACCTGGTGCGACCCCAGGTGGACATTCTGCGCAAAGCCGCAGCCATGTTTGCCATGGACCCCGCCAGCACCGCCATCGAGGAGCTGTTCCCGACACCCAGCCGCAGCCGCTCCAGCTATGGCATGGATGGTCCACCTGCCCGGGGCAGCGAGTGGACACGAGGCTTTCAACGCCTCCTGTGCCAGACGTATTCCTTCGACGCTGGGTTCTCGGATGCCTTTCTGACACACGAGGAGCAGGCAGTGGAGTCGATGCCCAGCGACTTTGGCAGTCTGAGCAGCAGTAGCAGCAGCCTCAACTGCAAGACGTGGATCGTAGAAAACAGAAGGACCGTGTTTCCATTCCACAGGAGGAACTCCGTGCCCACGGAGGTGTGCCTCTTTGGGGCTTCTTCAGGTAATAATGAGTTAGAATGTGATGAATTAAAGCTCCAACATAATTTATTAAGAATTAGTAAATGGCGATTGAGAATTTAACATATAAAGATGTGAAACATTCGGCAAGGATTCAAAATGGTTTAGGATATCAGGGTTAGAAAAAGTTCAAAAATATACTGAAGGGATTTGATGGTTTCTGGAAAACATTAATAACATACATTATTTGAAGGATTCGCAAAGCAAAGTTTTTAAAGTATTATTTGTACATTTTTGTTTCAAATGCTTATTATAACTGCTAAATTTATTTTCGCCAATGTATATTTAGTCGTCCTCTAGTGTTTCAGCTTTGGTTTATAATTTCAAAATGTCCCGATTATTTATAATAAAAAAATTACGAAATTTGGGAAACGCCATTGCGCGACCGCCTAAATAGGGGCATTCTTGCATGACATACTTGCATTGCGGGCTGCTTAAATTTTTTTATAAATAAATGGGCATTTTTAACTTTTTAACCCAAGTCAAAACTAGTGGACAACCAGTTCTACGTTGTGGAAGAATAATTATTTTAAGCAAAAATGTAAGAGTAATTTGTTTGCATGGTGGGCATGTTTTAGGCTAAGCCTTGAAAGATTTGAAAAAAAATTAGAATAATTATCCAGAGATGAATTAAGCAGGCTTCCAGAAATATGATTACCCAAACTCATCGCAGAGTGGAGATATACACGTAATTAGAAAATGTCAAAAAACTAATTTGATTTTCTTTTTTGGGTTTCAGATGAGGACCAGCCGCCCAACCTGGTAGTGGAGACAACCTAAGGGAATAAACCTGTGACCCCTCTCCTCCCCAGCTCCTCAATCCCTTCCACTGTTCTTAATGTATGCAAAGCAAATTCGGGTTCCAGTGTTGCCTCGGTGCTGGCACGAACAGCAATAATTAGCATAAACGACATCGCATTTCCTCACCTTTTTCACCCTTGCCGTCACTTTTTAAACCCTTTGAAATTCTAAATTATTATTTTTCCTGCGTTTTCCATGTTCAACCAAAACATTGCCAAAGTTTTCTTCTCAAAGAATGAGCCTATGGCAAGCGGCAGCTACTTAATTCAGCTAACGAAGGAGAGGATTTCTGTCGTTGGCCGAAAGCTCATTTTTGGGAAATTTTTATTTGTTCCCAGACGTCCGCTCGTATTTTAGTGGTTAGGCGATGGAAATCGTGAAATTGTTAAATCTTAATATTTGTTGTGGCCACGGAAGACTTTTATTTTTCAGTTTACTTTTAAATAGGAAAATCATCTAAATTTGTTAGTTTTCTTCAACATGTTAGACATGTTCAAACTTTTTATAATTAAGGGTTAAAAGACAACTCCAACATTTGTTCAAATGTAACTAATGTTTTTTTACAAATGCAGTACAAGACATCTTGTAGGGTTCTTAAAGATGCTTAGAATTCTTACAGGATGAGAAAATCTCCGAAAATAGTACAAATATTTATTTTGTAAATACCCCTTGAATAAGAAAATGTTTCAATACTCCTTATTAGCCTGAAACATTATGAACATTATGAACATTATTTGAGAATTTAATAAGAGGGTTTTCAGAATTTTGCTGGTATTTTATTTATGAGAAAAACTTAGGAAAGTTTTTTTTTATAAAAAAAGGTCATGAATAAAGCCCATGGAAAGAACTGTTGAAGTTCACTTCAACAAACAATTGACAGCATTTTTCGTTTTCAGCATTTCTTCAAAATGTATCCCTTAGAATAGCAGGCTGAAATATCAAGTATTTAATTCTTTCACGGTTTCTCAGATTTTTGAGCTATTTATTAAGCTATAGCTAGCATTTTTGGTAGCTTTCAGCTTAAATACGTAATTAGTTTTAAACTGGTCGTATAATAGAACCGGATTTTTCCACGTTTTTCCTATTGTATGATATGCTACAAAATTATAACCGCATATAAGCGTTGGACTTGCGGATGGGGAAGACGATGCTCAATTGCTACGAAGCCGATGTTCTTTTTCCACTCATTTTGGTATGTTTTATACGATTTTTAATACAGAAAACAGGAAAGGATTCTAGGAATAGCATTTTGCTCATTATATGTACATCTTTGTGTAAATAATGTTCAGAAGGCAAACGTCAATAAACGTTTTGTTCTTACACCCACGGTTCTGGACTACATCCATTTAGTGCCATTCCTTGAAAATGTTTTGAACAGCGGCTCGGATATCAAGAACAAAGTTAAGATTCGACGTTGACCCACGACTACTACCACATTTTTACTTTCAACTAATTTTTTTTAATGTAGAATTGGTTATCCAATTTATATTTAAGAACCTAAATAAGCATAAAAAACGTATGCCACCACCGGAAACAGATGTTTCTCAGCAATACAATTTTTTTAAAAATTCTTTATTTATAAATTAACAAAATTTCATTTCAATTCAACAAAACAACGCAGACCCGAGTGGAAAACTAATTCTACAAGGAATTTTTTTAACAATTATAAGTATTTGAAGCAAAAATGTTGAAGTAATTATTTTGGTTTTTGCATGGGTAGGAAGCCTTCAAATAATTATTATAATTTCGAAATGTATTGATTGTAATAACGCAGCCTCCGATTTTCGAACGCCCCCCACTCTGCAGTTGTATTTGTTTGCTGCTAGATGGCGACTATAGCGTCAACAATCGCCATCGCACAATTCCATAAATTCCATTTCGTTTTGAATCAAGATCTATGTACTTGAGTGTGTTGTGAATCGCGATATTATGGGTTTTTAACAATGAGTTTGACCTGCTTTGGGCTAAACCCAATTAAAAATCGCTTATTATGTGGTCGATCTAGCACTTCTGAACGATGAGGACGCTGTTGAAGCGGTCGATCCCGCTTTTCTGTAGGCTGACCGAATCCATGTGCTGGAGTTCAAGGTTGAACATACCCCAAAGGTCGGTCAATGAAGACATGATCAGTAAGCATTGTTCCACGATGGCTGCTGGCTTTCAGGCCCTGAAATCCGAGTTTAGCCGCTTGGGAGGTGGTGGAGCGGTTGAGCTGGACAAAGATGACCAAACTGGCATCGCCGTGATCACTCTGCAGCACCAAGAGCACAGAAATGCTATCACCGGTAAGCGGATTATGACTGATCTGATGATGCTAACCATAGCTACAAGTATCTTTGCTGTAGCTTATTGAAAGTTATGCAAGTCATTCTATCACCGAATCATCATATGCTGTAGTTTGACCCTGAATAAACTAGTTTATATATAATAGTGTTTATTGCTGTTTTTAACTTATGTAGTTATTAAAGTGAAATGCAATTTTGCATCTAACAAGATTTTTAAATAACTGAAGATTGCTGTCACTGACCTGAGTTGCTCATCTCTATGAAACAGAATGTGCAGGGATGTTCATATATTGTAGGGATTGTGAGCATCATTGTGCAATTCGGCACATTGCTTCATAATGCTGTCAAGGTTTAATACTGTGTGATTTCCTCAAATTCTTGCAGGCTACATGGTTGGCCAGCTGGCTGATGCTGTGGCCGAGCTGGAAGAGTGGACACCAGGCAAGGGTCTCATCGTGTGGGGTGGACACGAAAACTTCTGCTCCGGCGCCGATCTGCAACAGATCAGGCAGGTGGGTTGGACTCCTTCTTTTGGCCACAACATGGCGGTAGTCATGCACAACATTCTCACCCGGCTGCACCAGCTGCCGCTGGTCAGCGTGGCTCTGGTCAGTGGCAAGGCCATTGGTGGCGGCGCCGAAATCACCACCGCCTGTGACTACCGCCTGATGGCAGCAGGCAGCGAAGTCCAATTTATCCAGGCCCGCATGGGTGTCGTTCCTGGCTGGGGAGGGGGCACCCGGCTGGTCCGTTTGTTGGGCAGTGTGGCTGCTCTGGACTTGCTGCTGACCAGCAGGAGGCTCAACGTGCAGGACGCGATTGCACTGGGATTTGCCAATGGGCAGGTGGCAGCTGGAGAGGACATACTCCAGGAGGCTAAGCAGTGGCTCGGCCAGAAGACGAGAGCAGCGCCTGAGGTTGTCAGAGCCATGAAACAGATTAGCGTCCAAGCCCAGCTTTTGCCCTTCAACCAGTCTCTGGAGTTTGAGCGCCAGGCGTTTGCTGGGTTGTGGGCAGGTAATGCTCAGCAGAAGGCCCTGGATGAGAACATCAAGCACAGATAACCACGTGGCTTGTTTTAGGCCAGAGGCTCAAAATAGGCAGAAAATAACTAGAAATACTAATTTAATGCAAACGGTGATCATCTAGATGGGGTGGTAAACAGGTAATAAATTGGGTATATGAATTTTATCCCCTACAATTCGATTTCAGTCCAGTACTGAGTTGAATTGAAATATAATGAGTAGTGGGCTTTCAATCGTATTACAATGTACTATAATATGATTTAACTATTTATCATGTGCCTGCATGTTAATAAGAGGAATGTGATTTAATGTTGATTATTTATCATGCATTACAAAAAATGTTTCAATATACATGTATTACGGCTCTACAAAAATGATAACTGTAATGGCATTTTTGTAATTGTCATCATTGCTAGTTTTATTTGCCCATTATTGATTGGCATGGAAAACTTTCAATTATTTGATCAAACAGGTATTTCTTTTTGCACATTTTCCCCCATGTATATTTATTTATTGTAAAGAAATTAAGGGTTTTCAAATAATGTAAAACATTCCAACCATTGTGCACATCGCACGAAATGTACCGTTTATTTATGAAGATAAAAAATTAAGAAACTGGAAAAAAACCACTGTTGGCAATCACCTACAGCGGGGCTTCCCTGCATGGCAACCTTGCATTGCTGGCTGCTAAGCGATTTTTTTTCTTTCTTCAAATTTATGAATTTTTTCCAAACGATTTACGTGGCAGACACCGAAAATATTCTTAAATGCGTTTTGTATTACCAATTACATATAAAGCATACCGACATCCACTGACCCAGACCTGACCATGCAAAGTGTGGTGGTAGCAGCCGATTTTGAGATTACACCAGAGAAAATTATAGCAGTGATAGCAATCAATTGAACCAAAATTATCAGAGATAAGGTTTTTACATACGGGTATCATTTTTGTAGAACCTAAAATGCATATAACAGAAGTATTCTAAAGCAGAGAACATGATGTAATTTTACTATGTCAATAAATTAAAATCTAGCACTCAATGGACTTGCATGATATGTATACATGTATTATCATTTAGTTACATATTCGTCAGTGATGTCGTAATTTAACCATCTAACTCTATTCGGCAGTGGAAATTTGGCCTTTGAAAATGTTGATATATTATAATAGTTGATGTGCTTATTTTTTGTGTGAAGGTATGTGAAGCAAAGTTTTACGAAAACATTTTAGCAAATAACAAATGAAATACTGTATTTTGCAGTATGCATTTGTTAAAAGGCTGCTACCAATGTGTTGTTTTCCCCAATGTGATATTAGAAATAGCTACGTAGGGATTTTATTCCAAATAAAGGAATTTGTCAGAAATCATTCATTGCCTGTTTAACAACTATCCTTCAATTCGCCTTTATTAGTAATTTATTGATTAGATGTTGCGACCCTCAGACTCTACTGTATTGTATGGGCACAGCGTGGGGACATAATAGACAACGATTAGCTATTTCTTGGAACAGCTCGGTTAAATCAAGATTTATTACTGCAATATGAACATAATTTCCAATTAACGTTTGTTATGATTCTGTCTGTTCTAAGGACAAACTGCTCAAGTTGTTTTGAGTTGGTGTATTAACCCACATTAATCTTTTATGTCTATGACAAGACTGACAAGTTAACCCCGATTTTAATGGCGATTTACAGTGGATGCACCAATCATAGCGAAACTATCCTTAATTGGTGCTTTTCAAATTAGGAATGCAGCAACATTAAAGGGCAAATGTAATGTCGATTAGTTAACTGCAAAACTCCTGAGATAGCAATCTGAGTTCACTTTTTTCTAGTTTTCAGATTTTGTTAACTTCTTTCGCCAAAGAACCGTTAACCGTGTTTCTGACATTTGCAATTGGACAGAAATGGCCCTGACGAACATCCGGAACGAGCCTGATAGATAGATAATCGTAGATCGAATCAGCGCTTTGTCAATGGCTGCCCTTCCTGAACTACTGCAATTCAAGATGGCGGTTGGTCACGTGATTTTTTCATATTGATGACACTGAAGCGTAGCTTGCTTACAAAAGTAAATACCCGTTAAGGTACTCATTGAAGGATATTTATCTTTTAAATAAGGAACATACATGCGTTCACAGTAATTCCAAATTTCGTTCTATTTTTTTTAAAATTTTTTTAAAAAAAAGTGGAAATAAAAAAAATTAATCACCTCATTATACATGACGAATTGTATTATGACAATATATTATTCATTTTTGAAACTTAATGCATTAAAAAAATCATCGCATGATGATCATCTTTAACTATCTTTTGGTGTTAAATAGTGTTTTCTATGGGGATAAATGAAAAACCTTTGTTTAAAGTGATGTGCCAGATGGATTTATGCTTTGAAAAAATTGTGAAGAAATGGTCACTTTCCCATGGTTTTGCTGCAATTTTTGTTGGAAATTAGGACACGCGAATGCACGCGAGTCGGCTCGTTGCCTGGCATTTCCTATTTCCGTTTCCCCCATCGATCTCGTTAATATTCATATCACTGATTTCTTATCCTTTACTTGACATCCTACCAAACTGCGCGTTTGCGCGCAATTCATTGAAGTGGCCGAGATTTCTCAACTGAAATTAAGCTTTTTTCAACTAGTTGGGCATGAAATTGGACATCATCGTCTGCGCAAGGACACCGATAATTGTCTTTTGACACCTCCGTTCATGCTTGCAACGGCCGATTTGCCTGTCTTAATCAATATTCGCAATTAGTTTCCTTCGCAGAAATTGAAAGTCTGCTGCCGAGGTTTTCAGTTGTCCAGAAAACCTAGGTTTGACTGTTTTTTTTATCTTCAGGCATCGTCAGAACACATTTGACATGATTGCCATTAATTGGCATGTCTGCATGCTAATTTCATACATGCAGTACATTTGAAATGACACTTTCTTAAACGTCTGCCAAAAAATATTACCCTTGGCGTTTAATGGTTGGCCAAGCAGGACACAAACTGTTATCAAAACCCTGTGTCCCTATCGCCCTTCAAACTTTGTACAAAGGCTTATTCAAATCCGAAATTTAAAAAATATATATATATTTCATGTCACAAACTTAATCACATTTGAAAAGTTCAGAAAATGCAAAGGTCTTACATGTACATAATTACATGTAGGTGATCACAATGGATAGGAGACAAAAAAGTAACATTTTCCTCCCCACTTTCAAAAAACAAAAAAAATTCTGGATTCGGCGATTCGCACCTGAGAGTTTCTTGTAAACTTTATTTAATTTATATTTAAGGTTATGGGTCCTGTTTGTGTGTAATTTGCGGAAAACGGAAAATTTGCTGAAGCTTAAAGACATTTAAATAATTTGGAATTGTTAGTGCTTTCCAGTTATATCTTAAGAATGTCCAGAAGGATTTCTGATCAGTTGATACACGGACTCTGGAATGACTAGAAGCGGTTGTAAAGTTTGCAGAGAACTGGTATTTTCTAAAAAAGATTTTCTGCTTGACGACCATCCACATTCTATTTACATGTATATACATTGTGTGTAATTTCTAGAACATTGAAAATTTGCTGAAATTGTTAGCGTTTTCCGGGGCCATCCAAATTCCATCACCGTCTCATTCCACTGATGCACATGTGCATGTATGGAAAACTCGCAGAAATCGAGAAACAATGTTGAGAACTTGAGATATTTGGCTCATTAGAACATTTTCCATGGCAGTGCAGAAACCGCCACTCCACCGCTAATTAATGCACGGAAGCAAGGGAAGCATTCACACCTGATTAATGGCGTGGCGTTATCGCCGTCAATTAAACTCTCATAAATTTGAAAACCTTGAGATAATTATTGGTAATTTCTGTCCGCTGCGCCGGTACCGGTGCTCGCTCTGCTCCGTCCTTGGTCTTAGCTCCTTGGCGTCAAGGCTACCAGCAGTGATCTCGTTGCACTGTAATATGAATCATAATTCCTACAAGTTGTTATGTACGCTGAACTATTTTATTACCTGTAATTCATATCGCTATACTTTCCTTCCTCCGGATGGAAGGCCACCATTGCGTCCACAGGACTTACCTGGAATTCGTCAGTGTTGCCAGGATTATGTCGGGATTATGGTTTTGCTTAAAATACAATGACGATTTTTTAGGTGTTTTCCAAGATTTATCATCCCTAAGTGTCTGATTCAGCTTTCAATATTTGCTGCGAAATTAGTTTCATGTATTGATGTGTTCCTTGAGATGTACAACAAATTTATTTCGATTCGTGGAATTTTGCGATAGTGTTTTGGAATTGTTTGAGAATCTTTAGGGGTGCGCGGAGAACCAATCTTGTGGAAATTCGAACATTTTCTGTTTTGTTTTGAGTTACTCGCTTGTAAACGTTACAATTTAATTCAATCATAAAAATAGTAATTTGAATATATTCAGAAAGATTCGCATTCATTTGGCAGAGATTCAGAAAATCTTTATTTATAGTTTAAAAATGTGCTATCATTTTATAATTCGCATATCGTCGACTTATGATTTACCAAGATATGATTAACCAAAATTTCCAATGAGTTTTGTATATTTTCTTCGCACTAGGCTTACAATATAATTAGCTGAATATTCATTAAGATTCGTTTTAGGGGAGGGATTAAAAGATTGAGATTGGATTTAGAAAAAAGTTTCGTCAAGCAAAGAAATACTTAATTTTGCTTTTCATTTGCTTTGTTTATTAAAGATTTACATTACAATCAGTTTCTAAATAGAATTCCCAACGACTTGAGATCATGGGATGTATAGGATTTACAAGGTATTTCTATTTCTGATTTAGGGAGGCTTTTATATGAGGCACACACATGCGTTATATAATTGAGACTCACAGAATGATTTTTCCATTTTGAACCTACAAAGACTTTTGATTTCGAAATTAAATAACATTTACTGTTTGAGAATCTCCTCAAACTATTTTCTATTTTGGTATCTATGAGCTTAGTTTCTATTTATGATTCTCTAATGTTGTCAATTTCGGAATCGCTGATTTTTCAATTTCAGATTCCCAAATGCATGGTTTCAATTAGGAATTTACCAAGGATTTCAATCTGTTTGAATGCCCCTAATATTGTTTAAAGTATCGACAAAGATAATAAACTTCGTTTTCTTTGCTGATTGTTCAAGTTTTATTTAGAATTCGCAAAGCTTTGCTATTTGAACTTCATTGGTGCTTCCCTCTCCCCACCCTTGCCATGCCCGTCCAATTCTCGACAAGGCCAGGATCAAGCTGGCTCTTTCTCGCAGTTGAGCTGCCAAATGTCGCACCTGAACAGGCCCAGGTCCATAAATTCTGTTCCTGAATTTCTTCCTCGTTTTATTTCCGCGTGACCTCTCACCCCCGCTGCCACTCCGCACCCTGCGCATTTTAGTCGAAAATGCTGTTTGTCTTTCGTTCATTTCGCCAAAATAGCCTAAATAAGGACCGAAAATGGCTCCGTTGTCACCCCCGCTTCTCGCCAGCGTGATTTCATTTCGAGTTATGCAATCGGACAAATATAATGAAGGTTGAATTATGAATGCCCATCGTGAACTAGATGCGAGAAAGTAAATTGGATTTGGTGCGGCCGCTCGTACGTGGGCCCCCCTTCAATTGTCCTTTTCGCCCCAGCCAAATAATAGCATGCTCGGGTGTGGCTAAGAGCATCCTGGATGCTATTTACGATGCTGACAACTTTCTCTTTTCAAAAATGAAATATGTTTTTGCGTAGTTTATTTTGCGCTGAGGCCGACCCACTTAATTGTAATATATATATTTTTTTCCGATAAATGTATTGTAAGTGCCCTTGTTGTAAACATGGTAACAGTTTTATCCAGTTTCTTACGCATAATTAGAAAACGGCTGTTTGGAAAAGCTTAAATTTACTTGGGCTGGAAAAGCCTGGAATCAACTGATTGAAACCTATTTTGTATAGGAAAAAACATTTTTAATTTCATCATGGATTTTATTCAATGTTTTAATTTTTCGCAAACAAATCGGATTTTTATTCCTTAAAAACATTTTCTCTTAAAATTGCAAGTATGTTTATATTTTAAAAACCGCGTTTAATTCAAATAGTTATTCCAAGATTTTCATTTTGTTTTTCATACCATTTTGTAATTTTTTGGGCTATCTACATGTATATTTTATATGAAAACTTGGATTTTTTTTAAAGGATTAAAGTTGCCTGAAAATAATGAATGTCTTGAATTTTTCGCACAAATCTTGCTTTGGCATCGAATAAATAAATCTGGGAGGGCCTCGAGTCGATTTCCTTACATAGAAAATCAACTGGCTATAAAATCCGTGCTTGGTAAATTTTAGATAAGGTACGTTAAACGTATTTCCGTTTGACATACCTCTCAGGTACGTTCAATGCCACTTGTAGGCTTACGATGAATGATTTTAGTTTTTTGTCATTTAAATTTGAGTGCGCCACTTAAGCTCGAACGCATCTTAGATAATGTACTTTAAGGATGTATGAAAAGGAGCCCTAAGATGGCCTTCTTAAAGGGTTTGGCGCCAGGCTGTTCCTCCACTGATCAAAATTGGGGCAAAATGCCTGAATGGTAAGCTTGCCAAAGAAACCAACCGCTCGGAATTGAGTAGTTTCGATTAAATCGCTGCTTTAATCAGTATCGGAAGTAGGTTTCCTGGGTGAGTAGAACAGAAATTACGTACGTAGCGAGTTTTTTTTAAGAAACGAAGCTAATGTTTCGCTCGGGGCCAAGAAATGGCAGTGGAGAAAAAAGGGGTCAGTCGTGTTCAAACAACAATAGTTTCCTTTAATTAGATCGGATTTCCATTTTTTTTATAATCAATAAACACAACTGCGCATTACGACACACCATTCTGCATCCTGGGCTCACTTTGCTCAGCCCGTATCTCAATTCCACGAATCTCAAGAGGTGATGTCGAAATGAACTGCATTTTGGCAGACCAAAGCAGCGGTGCTTCTGGTGCATCCTGTATTATTCGAAATCTTTCTATAGCTTATAGGCTATCATCTTAAATTTAATCGTATATACGGTGTCATAAACAGTTTGCACCGCATTGTCATGCTTACAATAGTGACTATTTGTCTGTTTTACCTTTGCAATGATTACAAAGTTGGAAAGCCGCAAACTGCGTCACCTGTCATCATTTTGTTACTATTGGCGTTTATGCAATGCTCGGTAAAGAGATGAGGAATATGCGGCTATTACATTGCTTAATTTTAATTAAATTTCGTTTCCTCTACAAGATATGCCAGAAACGTCTCTAAACACAAGAAGAAGAAGAAGAAGAATCAAGGCACTAAGGGGATATTCCACTTCTGGTCGAATATTCATCACTTAAATTTTATTGGTGATAACTCCATTGGCAAAATGAAGTTTTGGAAATGCACTGGGGATTCTACTGCCGTACTTTATTTTCGCTTTAGTTTCGTCATTTTAAACTTAAATTTTGACATTTGAGCTACTTGAATTGTTGGTGGTGAAGCTACAGAAAAAAAGGGCACAAAGATGGCGTTCCATCGGCCGTCGCCATGGCAACGCAAAATAAACGCATTGTATTCTGGGAAGTTCCATGAGTTAATAGCTTTTCGTTCTCCTAATTCGAGTGAACTTTAATTACTTTTCGCAAAGGTGGTCATAACCTGAGAATTGCCTTTCGTCATGTTTTTTGTCTGCGATGGCGCGGTATCCCCAGAGGTAAGAAATTGTTGTTTTTTTTTTTTGGGGGGGGGGGGACTAAAATA
>JAQIXS010001836.1:0-26508 GCA_034700785.1 Rossiulus vilnensis | reverse complement strand
AATTAGGAGGACCTTTTGTACTGCCAAAGGCACCAAGGTTGCCCAAAACCTATTCTACTTTCCGAGTTAGCGAAATTCCCGAGTTATTGAGTTCCGAGTTACGGAGAGTTGACTGTAGTTAAATTGGGATGCTGGCAGCTAAGCAACATGCCTAAACGTTATCTGTTATATCAAAGGGCTCTTGAACTATTAAGAAGATACTTGTATTCGCAATTGTTATGTGTAAACTGTGTAATGAACATGTATAAAATTAATGTGAATAGATTAATTGCTAGCGAATCAAATTAATAAAGTATTACTTGTTTAAATTCATCGATTTGCAGTTTAATTCAAATATTGTTGTAGGTATTTCCAAGTTGTTGTTTTAATATTATATTTCACTTAAAGAATGGGATGCATGAAACAAACTGTTACCATGATTAATATACTGTATTTCTTATAGATGCAATGCCGAGTAAGTTAAAATAAAATATCAATAGAAAATTCTATGCAAAATATAGGTCTTTATATGTGCTCTGATTTACTTAAGGTCTCTCCTTAAATATCTAAAGTAAAAATAATATTGGAAATATTTCAAAATATTAGCGCATCGAAACTTTTCATTAGTTAAATAGGAATACTTTACGTGTATAGTATACCATGTAATTGATGTATACTCTACTCTAGAACATGTACATGAAGTAGTAATTCAAGGAATTTTGTCCTTATACACTCCTAATATATTCTTATATTAGTAATTAGGGCAAATGTGATATGTACACGTATGTAATCGGATTTCGATGTAACCAATATTGTAATATGTAGCCCTGAAACATTTGTTGGGTGACCTACCAGGTGGCAAGCGAAATAGGTTTTTATTCAAGGTAAAACATGACAATGTTTTCAAATGGCAGTTCGTTAGTTGCTATCTCGCTGCCTGTTTTTGATAACAAAAATGTTGTGAATATGCATTGTCTATGTTGAGTAAAACAGATGCAACGTGATTTAGTTTATATATTTCAGATAAACGTTGAATGATTTGGAGAAAACAATAGCGCCGGAAAATTACTTTCAATGTAGGCCCACGTGCCAGAATTTATCAAGGGGTCCATAAAATATTTGGTGATGAATAAACGACATGCTCTCCGCGCACTCTCGCGCTTTATTCTGGAATGCGTATATCAAAAATAAAAATCATTCATTTGCTCTGTTCTAAAATGCGTTCCGATCCTGTATTTTCGAGTCTGATTTAGACGTTATGAATCGCATTGTTTGACTATTCCACTAGGATTAGGATTTACGTGGAGAGTGTACTAAGCTTCGCAACATGCAATGCTATTCATCAACACGAAATAAATACATGGCAATATACTTGTATGTGATTGATGGCATCATTTTTCGTTGCGCTATGATGAACACATTCCAAATTCCAGTTTCAAGTACTCGCAAGGAATCGTGAAATTGATTTCTAAGGTAATTAAAATTTTCGAAACGTTTGATTGAGATAAGATACATGTACGTGTAACTTGCACCACCCACTAATTTCTTAAAGTAATTATAGCTGGTGATAATGGATAAGATAGGATATGCACAGTTATATTTCACTGAATTTAGAAGAATTATCTTGCTACTCAAGTTTTATCTGCTACTCAAGTTTTAAATCTTTCCACCAGAAGTCAGATTCTAAAGTTGAGCTGGGCATACGATCGAAGAAAATAGTTCGGAAAATACGAATCACAATCTGCTGAGCCTGTAATATTTGCACTTGCTTGCCTGTTGTTGGTGTTTCCTCTTTTTTGCGACACTCGCATGCTTTCTTTGAATGCATTACATGGTTTTTGGGTAAGGCATTGGTTATTTCAGCTGCAATATTTTCTCTTTTATATCTGTAGCACTCCTGCACCCTCCTAGCCTCGGAGCATTAGGCGTTACCATGCACATAGATGATGATGACGGCCCTCCCCAAGGATGGCTGGATAAGAGTAAATATACTTTTCTACATCTTACCACAGTCGATATCTTTGTGATAGCGAAGATATTTGAAACACCCGATTTGGTCTATTTTGTGTTCAGCTGCACAAATCCCAGTTAATTTTTAATATCATCTGAGGCGTTTCATTACTTGAAATAAAGGCAGTTGACTAGCATGAGCTAATAATTGATTGGCTTTTAAGATAAGGACGTTTCTCAAAAATGCACGTTTAAATCATACGTATACATTATAATTTTCAAGACAAAATGAAAAATAGTTAGGCGAAATAAATTGTCGTCATGACTTCTTTTCCGAGGGCATGGATTGCGCATTGATAACCTCATTTTCACAAATTGCTTTTTCACTTTATATTGAAATTGAAAGATATGATGTAATGCAGCCTTTTAGATAACGTGAAATGTAAACAACATGAACATTGTCTTGCAAGCTAAACACCACATTTGTCTTAGTTGAAAATGTGGGCAAATATGTGCACAAACTCATCATTTGTGTTATAATGCATCTGGGTAAAATATGTACTCCACATATACCAATTGACCATTGATCACTGATCGCTTGCTAAGCTCACCAGCATACTAATTTGATTGTTTTCTATGCTAACATACCAAAACTTCATGGGAGGCTCTTGTTGAATTCGTACAACCCACATTGGAATTTGCTGAAGCGGATAGTTTGTCGATAATTTAGTTACCATCATTCTAAAATGTGTCAATATATGTACTACAGATGAATTGGTTTGCGTTTGATGTAATTTATTATCAGAAATGGAATACGTTTCATATAATGTAGTATTGTGAATACATTTTTTTTCAATTCAACTCAACTCAGTACCCTACTAGCAGCAAGTGAAATGCCATGTGGGAGGGGGAAGGAAGGAAGTCTTTAATCCATCAACCCAATAATTCAAAATTCGAATAATTCTGTACAAAGCCTTACTTTATGAAAAGCGGTTGAACAATTTATCTAAATAGTTCAAAATTCCTAACGAATTGAACTAGGTATCTAAATACATACATGTACAATTAACTAATATTTTATTTGTCTTGCTTAATCTCATGTGTACGCGCTATAATAAATTTGTTACTTATGATTACGTTAAATCTCTGATGTAGTGCTCTAGGGAAAAGCTATTTCATTACTTTCTGAAAATCTTGCCGTACTTAATGTGTTCTTTAAAACACGATAGGAAAAATGAGGCTTAGTGATGAAGTCGAAAATTCATATCAATGTGCAAGAAATCAATATCACTTCTTTAAGGATTGACGTTTGATATTTCGATATTTTTCATACAGTAAGGGCATAACTTTTTTCTCGCCTTTTTCTTTCCATCGGCGCCAGTAATTTCTCTGTTCCTTGTCGATTTTTTCATCTCTTTTTTTCTCTCTCTCTCTCTCTCTCTCTCTCTCTCTCTCTCTCTCTCTCTCTCTCTCTCTCTCTCTCGTCAATTGTAACCCCCCAGCGAATAACTGAACAACGATTTGTGGTAGGTCATATTAATGCTACTAATTTGAAATCGATAATGCGCAACATTTCTATGTGCTGAATTTGTGGAGCTGTGTTGTGGCTCCATCCTCCGTTTTATTTACTTTTTTGTTATCATTTCTAATCTGGGACTAATAACAGACACCAGAATGGAATATCAATTTTCGATATTGCACGTGCAGCTGGAAGGGTTTTGGCACATCTCACTTTAGGCACAGCATCGCACATTTGGTACACTGTATTATTATGCCCAGTAGGCTGAGAATTTTACCCTTTCTCCACAATCCGTAGGTATTCAGATCAATGTTGAACATAATCGATTTATGATAATATGACATTATCAATAGCAGTGCCAATTGAAAAGGCATGTGACTCTTCAAATTTGAAGCTGTTAATTGATTTAGAAGTATTATGGGTCTAATCAGTAGAAAACTCTGCAACTGCCCCTTGCCATGTTGTTAACATTAATAAGTAATTGCTAACATGTAATATGAAGTTGTAGACCAGTCTACAATGATTGATTGATAAATTAATTTGATTGCGATTTAATTGCACTGCATGACGCTATATTTGCTGTGTAAATTTTGTAAGTGTACCCTGGATGGTTTAATTAATTCACTTGGTTAATAGTCAACTGAAACATACCAAGGTTTGACATCAGATTGCTTAGTTAGGGTTAAGCCAAAGTGATACCTACTATGCAAAAAAATCGCTTCAACATTTTTGCTTGTTATAATTACTGATTTTATCTTTTCATCCGTCTGCGTTATTTTTGGTAAATTGAAAATGACCCTTTTATTTCTAATAAATGTAATACATTTGAGGAATTGAGGTTGCATTGCATAAAAAACCGGTTTTAGAAGGTCGCATAACGTTTTTTTCAAGGTTATTTGATTTTTCGTATACATGTATATAAATAAAGGGCACATTTTCAAATTATAAAAAAATAACGCAGACTTTACTGGACGACCATCGGGAAAATAGATTTAGCAATTACAGACACACCCCGCATTTACGTATCCATTGGGACAAATATGAGTATAGCAAAAATTACGTCAAGTGAATCGCAACCTGCATAATAAGTAGTGTTAATATCGCTTCATTACAACATTTACAAGTATTTTACTGGAAATTATTGGAAAATGCTCGATTGAAACTTCATCTGGTGATAACTAATTCCATTAAAGTGTAAGTAATTGAGAAAAGCACGTAAGTAAAAGAAACAATGGGTCCTAGAGATCATGCGTATAAACGCGAAGCTACGGAAAGCGGGGTATGCCTGTATTACAAGTATTTGAAGCAAATCTGAGCATCCTTTAGGGTTAGGCACGAAGACTCCATTATTTCTTGTTTCAAGTAATGAAAAAGAAGAGGCAAACACCTGGAGGCTTCAGCTACTTATATACGGCTGCACCTACATGTATTCAAAACTTCATTTGTAGTAAAACTAGGCACAAATTAGAAAACTTGTTTATAACTTTTGCTGAATTGAATGATCACCGCAAGAGGATAATAATTATCTTAGCAGCAGAAAAAAATCTGATTTTTCAAATCTGGCAATCTTGGAGTCTGCTCCACTTGCTTGTTTCAAAGACCCAATTGTGCGCTGCAAGGTAGACACGGAAATACCTCAACACTTCTATGCTTAATTTCTGACGAATTCAAATGGACCAATAGAGAAAGAGACAGTTTGCAATTAATCATGCCTGTCTCATAACACATGTTCCATCGGTATACTGAAACACGTAATCTATAAGCTGAATATCTCTCATATAAACAACCAATTTGCTAAATAAAGTATTACAATGCACATGTATGCGTAAGTTAAGCCTCGTTGGAAGTTGGGTGGTTAAGTAATCCCCAATAAACTAACAAGCATCAAACGGCCACCCTTTAATCACTGTCAGGTCGTGCTTCCCACTCTGTATTTAAAGCCGGTCTTTTTTTTAACGTTCCAAAAGGTCTAAGTGTCGCATTTCTGGTGAGCAGGCCTATTGTTAACCGTAAATTATTGGAGCGTCTCTCGTTCGGGAGATTACCTTAATTTGCATGGAGGGTGGCTCATTGAGCCGCAGCTGAGCATCGATTGACTCCGTATCATCTTATTATTTCTTTAGCCATGCATGTGTAATTTGAATTATAGACTGCCGTGTCATTTATCGGTTTCGTGTTAATTTCGTGTCGACTGAGTTCGATTCAATTGTTTGCGCGGCTCGCGGGCGGCCTCTGGGGACCAATGAGATCTCTCGTACCGGCGAATCATAATTCCGCCGTTGCATCATGCGCCATTATGCGTCGCTCTCGTAATTAGTTACCTTAGACGCTTACTTCGCCTGCCCAATGGCAATTAATTTTAATTAAACTCTGTTATTTGCCGGCAGAAAGGCCCGCCAGCATTCGCAATTAAGCTCGCTATTAAATGGCTAGTGCTAAACCGTTATGCTTCGCGCAATAACTCGGTGAAAATTAATGCTGATGCGTGTGCCAGAAACGCACGAAAACGCCGTTTTCGATGCTCGCGCACCAAGAAGGTGCCTTTGGTGCTGCCACCTGGAACACGTTTCCACTGATGCGACCTGTTTTTGACGCCATTTGGTCTTCGGCAATCTCGAGAGAAATTTCAGGTGTTCTGTCCATTTGAGAGGTGAGAGCGATAGTAACTAACCATCGAGAGTAATCTCAGATGCTCTGTCAATTTGATTCAAAGACCATTGAAATATCACTATATACAGGCTGTGGTCCAGTCGTGTTGTTTCATTTTTGAGTGAGAGCACTACTACTATTGCAAACGGATTGAAACTGAGAGCCGAAAGTAGATCTGTCCACTTGAGAGCAGTGTGCTTTCATTGATTCGCGGGAGCAGTTCTCGAAATCGCTGTCGTTAGAGTGTCCATTTGCGAGTTTGAGCTCTCGAGAGGCAACATCCGCCTTCATCTCTTAAATGGGCGCGCAGCTTTAAAAAAATGCACACGAAAGCACTGGCGTGTATCTAAATACATTATTTCAAATAAAGTATTTAACACATCTGGAAAAAACACTTTCTTGACGTTTTTGCAGATGTAATTGTGATATAGTCCGCATTTAGTGGCCATTCCTCGTTGATGGAGACACATAATTGTCCAGTACATGCACGATAAATAAATTCACGAGCTTTTTAACACATTAGAAGCTGGCGTAATGCACGGACAGTATGTCAATAATATTTCCTTTTCTTTAGATATTTCCGCTCCAGTGTTCTTGTATCGATATTAGTTAACATTTTGAATCCATCAGGACTGATTGCTAGATATCTGCGAACCCTTTGGAACCAATGCGACTGCGCCAGGGGATATAATTGATGAAACAGGGAATTCATTCATTGGCCATGTGGTGAATGTTGATGCGCAATAATCGAAAGTTCTCATTATCAGTATTCGCAGTGATTAACTCCATCCATAAATACTTTTAATTAAGTAGAGCCGTTCACGTGATTGGCCAATCAGCGCTCTTCATCGGTCATTAAAATTGTATCGTTAATTACTGCCTGACCTTCCATGTTTGTTGCATCCTAGTCTCCCGGACTTGATGGAAATGCAATTGCTGACAGTATATGAAAAACGTAGCAACATAGGGATCACTAGAGGAACTGCGCGTACATGTACTGTATGTCACCTGCGGCAAGATGTCAGTATAATACTGTATATTTAGAAGTTATTAATGCTGAGAGAACAAGTTTGAATTTGCTATCCAATCTCCAGCTCAATCAACAAGCAAATTTACGGATCTGCTGACTCCCTCTTGCGGCCGCCATCCAGCGACGGAGATTTATTCCAATTCCCAAATTGCTCGTGACAATTTCACTTGCGAGGATTTTTGCCCTCTTCCAATTCCTGAAGGAGAAGCAGACAACGTTTACTCGCCATGTTTTCAACTATAAATTAAACCTATTATTCAAGTAAACGAATAGACCGACCACAAATTCTGCTTTATTCTCTGTACTTTCGAAATGGCGCATATATCTTTCAGCGCGGCTTGAACCGGTGCCAGACTAGTTCCTCGAATCTGGAAAATTTAGGGGAAATGCCAGGATCTAATTCGTGGAAAGAAATCGGTCGATTGGTACTAGTTAATTCCGTGCCTCTTGCTGTCGTCGAAATGATTCATTTGTAGCAGTGCTCGTTGGTGGACGCGAACACCTCGTCTATCTGTGGCCTTTGAAACGTTCCGAAAAAGCTTGAAAAATTGAGTTTTGTGCGTTTCGATGATAAAAACTAATCCAAACATGCCAGACCAAAGCAAACTAATCAGATAGGGATCTTGTGGAGTTGTAGTATTTGCTCGCAAATTTGTGCGATTCGTTTGGCACTTATATCAAATGAAAATATTTCTCCATTACACTAATCTTTATTTTCGAAACTGCTAAGATGATTATTTTCTCTTTTGGAAAAATCCAGTTGAGTGCAATGTACATGAAAACAATTGTTCTGTCACATTTCGGAAGCATATGTAACATGTCAAAAACATGCATCTTCTGTTTCCAAAAGGATTGTTCGATGCACGCGATACCTCCAGGCTTCTAGCTTGGCCAGCTTGATTGGTGAAATCGATGTGCCCGTTTCTTATTTCGTGGACAAGGAAAATATGAAACCTCGTCTTGCTTCAGGATATGAAATATACAGTGCAATCTAACCAACTCGATAACCCAAATACTTGTCTAATTTTAAGGCACTGCTTCGGTACATGATCGGGTTCATGTTTGCGCTCAGCTATTCATGCACCATTCGTAGTTTTTCAGTAGTTTTTCTGACTGGGGCTAACCGCACGCAGCTTGTTTCGGCGCTCCAGGCTCGTAGCAAGACCAGATGTCCATTGTTTTTTCAGCATGAACTTCCTGTCGCAATTTTTCACGTGGTCCGCAGCCCTAAAGGCTACTGGCATCCATCAAGCTTATTCTCATTTTCTAAATCAAATTCCTGGCAGCCCAGGAAGACCGTGAGTTTTTCAGCCATCAATTTTACTTTCGTTTATACGTAAAGCGAACTTAAAGCACTCCTCGCTGGGCGTCATTGGCAACTTAAATCAAGACGGGTGTGATGGGCGCATTGTCTTCGTGGCGTGTTGCTAACTCGCCCATCGATCTCCACTTCGCCACGCGTTTTTCTTTACGTTTCGTGGAGTTTTGAAGAAGGGCGCCTCGGTAATGGGACGTTTATGGCCTGCTGAAAAACATATATTAAGGGGTATAACGCGCGTTTCGATGCGTTCTCGTGTCCATCGTTGAGGAAAACAGCTGCTTCCAAATGTCCACCTAATGAGTCCATTCACATGCTGATTGACCGCTGCCCATTCTGGCTGAAAAATGGATACACGATGCGGAGGTCTGGCTTGAGACGGACCCATTGCTTGCACTCGGCTGAAGGGTGTTGTCGTCCCCTGCTGCTTGCCACTTTATGCATTTTGGAACGAGATTTCTGAATGCCATTGGACGATGTCCGCTGTGTTCGGCTGGCCGCCTTCTGGTGTGTATATGAAGCCTTCAGGGCTCACGGTCTCTCTTTATGGCTTTCTTCAAATAATTGGTTTCGGCTTCCAGAGGTGTTGACGTGTCAACAACCTGTTTTGTAGATGCATAGCGAATAATATCTTCCTTTGGTTTTATTTCGGACTTTTGTTTAATATATAGAAGGGATATTAGCAGGACAAGCAAAAAAGCGAGAGATAATAAATTCGTGTTGCTAGCGTCGGAATTACCATGAAGATTAGGTATGAAGCCAGTGTCCTATATATGCTGGCCAATGGCTGTTAACAGTATTTTTTTTTAACTTAATGGAACATATTGGCATCATGCATTCTGTATAGGGTGAGTTAATCTGATTGCATCAGTCAAGATTAACTAGTACACATTTGAGCCAAATGTTTCATTTCATGGACGTGTAATTTGATATTGGTCATTTGTAAGTGCTATGTTAGCAACCTTTATTTATAAGGCATGATGAAAATGTTAATGTTTTAACATGTGATGGAAACGTTTAAGCAATTTTAAATTCTGCTGTTAAGAACGATATTAGTCCACAGTTTTAGCTGACTTGTCAACAGTAAAGCTCGAATCTAGTCCGGCCAAGACACAGTGTACGAATTTAACTATGCGCAATTATACGTGATAATGCGTGATATATGTAATTAAGCTATTTTGAAGTGATATGTATGTCAATCGTCCTTAATTTGTTTGTAAAATGGAAATAATTGATCATGCTGCGAAATTAAAACGTTCAATCAATAGGCAATTATTTTACGGCATGCAGTTGGCCTGACAAACTAGTGAATGTGCCATTTAATAGCTTAATAAGCTATCAGCTTTATGATGTTTAGATATACACCTCGTCTTTAATCTAGATTTCTAGTGCGTTGCAGTAATTAAGGATTGCACAAGCTAACTTTAGCCATACATTCAATGGCTAAACTCTATAGTATTTGTTAGGTATATAGGCGACCCCCAACCCAGTATTGTGGCTTTCACATGGAAGTATTCTTTTCTAAATCATTTATTCTCATTTTTGATCTTTAATTTCTGAATGAAGTATTTTGGAAAACCTGTCTGAATTGCATATTATTGAAATACACGAGGATTTGTAAGAATTCCTTGAAATAACAGGCAAAAGAAAATCGCTCGCACATCCCTTCATGTTCTTTAAATTACAATTACAACATTTTGTAAAACATGTATTTCAAATTGGTATGCAGCATACATGTACACTGAGCATATAATTTATTGCAAAGCAGATAACATAGGGTTGATTTCAAGTGATGTTTCAGTTAATTCATTATGGTGAAATTGCCCCTTGGTGTTCATAGTCACAAATTTTCCTAGTGCGATAATTCTTTCCCGTCTTTAGCCGCAGCGCCATGGGATCGTAAAACACGCATTGTAACATGTCTGAGATGGTTTTCGACTTCAACTTATCAGTTTCAGATTACTTTAGTTGACTTCGGTGTGAAGTCTTGAGACGTTTGACTGATTCTTCCTTCTCAATAAAACAGCTCCAAATACGTTTTATTACTTTTGCCTTGAAAAAATGACCTATAACTTATATGTAACCACTCATCATTGTCAACATCAATCGCTGTCATTAGAGTCAGGGCCATTTTCCTAAAGAACTTGGTTTTCAGCGAGTTGCAAATAGATTATTGTCATACCGATCGCAGGGATGACAATGCCGAATCATTGAACGCTTCAATAAGCAAGCTAATCTTTAAAATATAACATGGTGCATTATCTTGAGTTTGGCGTTGTCATTCATGTTGACTGGTCTGTATTTTTCTCTCTTAAAACATACATGAAAGAACTTTGAAATCCGAAACTGAAATAAAAGCTCTGTTGGGGAGTCAAGTCATGTAAACAAGATTTATACAATTATGAATTTAAAAATACTGTTTATGAATGTGCAATCGTTTCCTAGGAAACTGCAGAAATATATACATGTATGAAAATCGCATTACTTACACGCGTATATATGCATTTATTCTTTATTTGAAATACAAATTAATAACTTGTGTCAGTTTTATTGTAAGTGTTGTGGGTTTAAACAGTTATGCGCTATTTTCTTCAACGTAGTTACTCCAAAATGCTTCTGAAAATATTTTACTCTGGGATGAACAGAATGAATAATAGCAATGTCTTAAAGTTTGCATCTTAAAAAACGTCAGAATTAAAAAATCTAACTTTAGTATTTTAAATGCATGTATGTTTGAAAAATATACATGTACATGTGTAATGCATTGATGGCAATTCATAGGAAATCCACTTGAATATAATCACAGAGGAATGGCGTAATGTACATCTAGCTTGGAATTGGAAAAACTAGTGGTTCCAATATGGTCGTAAACCCCTAATAGTCATTAGGTTGTTGTTGTAGTGGTTCCAATAATCCAATTGATTGATTTCCATCTTAAGCTTCATTTCGCTTAATCCACGCTGGTCTTGCTTTATTTTCGCTATTGCATTCGCCCCTCAACAGATGGTCCTAACTACACTGATTCTCGCCATATTTGCATGAAACCCTTTTCATTTAATCTCAGTATCTGTCGCCTTTATGGCGCAGTGTTTCTGTTGAGCCAATTTACTGAATTTGATTTAATTGCCTGCTGTTTTTGCACCGAACACCCAATTGTGCAGGAATCTGTTGGCTCTTCAGGCTCCTAGCTTTCTGTTCTTTTTCAATATGTACTGTACCAGCATGGCAAGCGTCTCTTCAAAAACCCTTCTGAATACCGTATGATGCTGTATGCAGATGTCTGTCGCTTTACTATGCAACATGGCGGGCTCTTGTGGTGCTGCAGGAAACGGATTCTGACAATTCCTCTGTTCGCATTTTTGAGCTGACGCCAGTCGCTCGATACGATTGTGGGGAAATGTTATCTGTTTTGGAGATAACCTCTTCGTGTCGAGGCAGCATCGCGATTCGTCAGTAAAGGATTAATAGTTGTGAATGGCAGCAGCATCATGTGTTTCAATAAATGTTGAATTAGTGTGCTCGCATTTGTATAGTCAGTATTGTTTCTACTTCCCCCTTATGTTCGGCATCGTTCTACATCACAATGTAGTATATGAAATTGCAAACCTTCTAATCGAATGCGCTTAGCTTGAAACTTTAATTGCAGAATGACTGACTGGATAATTCTCAACAAATCTGGGCTGTAATCGTGGCTTACCATTGGTAAACAGAGTTTGACATGTTGGACAAAGCGGCTACCAAATATTGGACGCTCATTGCTCGTGATAACGTTGCTGGACGACCCCTGACATTCATGTTATGAAAATAGTGAATGCTTTATATAGTAAAGAAAATTTTACATTAATGCAGTCGTGACATCATAATTCATACTCACTATGAGTATCAATTTGACCTTCGTATGCAACTATACTTGTGCTTTGACAATTGCTCACTTTAGAGGCTAAGACTATGCAGTTTTAGTGATTTATAAGGAAGTTTTTAAATGGCATAAAGTGCAACGTTATTGCCATTTTGCTAGTGTCTACATTTAATGTGCTAGACAAGACGGGAGCCAATGTTCTGCACGTGTAAAATCATGGCATGGGTGGCGTAGATCCCATTGTAATTGCCTTTGCGAACCTCCAGTTCAAGCATCCATTATACATTGCTAAAGAATATCTTTTAACATGAATATCCATTGTATATATATAAACACTGTTTTATTTCATGGATTATTGATATTCGCTACTCCTTGCATTATTATGTTATATTTTACGGGGTTGTTAATATCCATTTGTTGATGTGATGAATTATTTATGTCCATTGTTGTATTTTATGAATTATTGATATTTCTATCTTCACCTCGAATTTGATTTAGACATAAAAAAAGAAAGCATCTTGATGAAATCGATGTTTATGTTTGCTATCTGGCATTGCTATATGGTGCAGACGAGCTCGTGTTTTCGGTTTAAATAGACTACTTATGGATGGAAAGAAAATTCCCGTCTGCGTACAAATCATAATATACATACACTTATTTAAATGATTAAATACGCCTCTACTATTTATTAATTCTTCTGAATGATCTTGCCAGTAGCAGTAAAGGTGGCAGTATTAACAGATTGGATAGGTAATTCAAATTTTCTCAAATCAACTTTGCGAATGTAACTCGTGAATTAGTATAGCTCTGAGATTTTAAAGAAAATATATATCTATAGATGAAATACATAGAAGTGTCAACGGCAGCCGAAATTTCCAACTCTTTACCATACGGTATGTCTTAGGTTGAGCTAGATGTCCTTTGCATCCTCATTTTTCCATCGATGTGAAACGAAATCTTGGGCAAAAAGTGTCAAGTCGATATCGAAGTAGACGTTTCGGTATTTTTTGCTTGTTTAAGTCATCCTCATCAAACAGTGATCCATCATGAATGACACGATACAGCAATCATTGGACAAAGTGGCATTTGCGTTTTCTCAAATATCTAATATTTGCACAACCTACAAATTGGTGGGCGTGCTGATTGATGCTTTTTTCTATACTTCAGGGACCCTTATCCAATACGTGCCTGATGTTGCCGTCTTCTTGCTATAAACCCTTCCTTTTTTGGTGATAATTTAGGAAATGTTGTGATGGATATTACGGCGGATGACTTGGCTGGTAATGACATCGACACCATCAGGCTACTCCCACAACGTACTAGGCATGCGCAGAGCGTGCATTTCATATCCGTTTTTTTGCAATCAAGATATTCGATGGATGGATGCAGTAGTTTAGGGCACATATACAACTTGTAGTTTTTGATGGTTTCTCTGATGGATTAAGGTTGTGGTCCTGATGTGATGGGCATGATGGTTATTTGAAGTTGCATCCTGTCAGTTGATGCATGCGTTTCCAAATATTGGTACCTTTTTCCGAATAATACGGTAATCTTTAAAAATGGCGAAATGTCCGAATGACCCACTATTTCGTTAGCAATTGGCCCACTCGCCGATGGCTGTGCATGACAGAATCTCGACAAAGCAATAGCGGCTAACTGAGTCTATTTTGATCAACGTATCTGGAATTTTTTCGTCAATAGCGAACTGTATACGATTGATGGTAAATATGGTAAGTCTTTGAATTTCTTGAGTTTTGTTTTAAACGAAATGGCAGCCTCCTAAATTTAATTCATCTTTAACCGAATTCGTCAAAAATCAGACATCAAAATTCGTGTATTCATTATAAAATCTGTGTTACTTTTTTAAGCCATTAGGATTTAAGGAACAGGAACTCAGATCCTCAACTGCCAGGAAAACTCGATTCCTCTGTCAAGATTCTTTCGGAGAAACGAAATTACTGGACGATCGGACATTAGTTTTCCTTTTTTTACCGTAAGCCCAGGAGCGGTCACTGAAGAAGTCTTTGGGAATCTCTCTCAATCTCGCGCATCCAGCGACCGAACAGAGCGGTAAAACCCTCTCCCTGCTAAACTTCGCTTGACAGGCGACAGACAATAGTGCTATAGTCGCGCAACTCAGATTAACGCGGCAAATGGATGGGCACTTCACTAGTTCCAGACTTCCGGACCACTGACAGTGCAAACATGCTTTCAAACCCAAATGAAAGAGAATTATTTCTTCGTTTTCCCTCGGGAATAACAAATGACCTCATTCTCTTATCAAATGGAAACTAATCTTTGCTCTTTGCCGCTGTATTAAATGAATATTCCGCAAGATTCGGTGCGTAAATCGTCCGCCGTTTTCTTGACGACTTAGTGAAATTGATTTTTGGGCGTCGATATTTCTACGATGCTGGTTTTTTACAATTTAAAGTTAGTTTTAAGATCTGGAGGCCCTGCATCGGCACACACAGGCATGCTACGGACGGCCATGCTTAGGATCATCTCTAACGTGATACCGTACCTTAAGTGTAAACATATACTGGTAACATTAAAAATGCAGTGTTATAGATGTTTAACATCTCATCCAAAATATCACTTCTTGGAGTAGTATAGTAAAACTTGTTTAAACCATGTAGGTTGGATGAAATGGATGTATTTAATTGAAATCGTGCCTATGAAAATGAAATGTATTTTACGTGTATGACACGAATCGTAAATGTTTCAGACGTGAGATTATCATTTACGGACATTTGCAAGCTTTTAAGCAGATTTTATTGGTAAGGAAGGCTCGACTATTATGAAGCGGTTGAGCGTAGACCTCATTTTTATTATTAAATTTTGACTAGTAAGGTCGAGTTAATGTGTAAAACAGTTGACAGTTAAAACGTGATAGAAAT
The DNA here is from genome assembly GCA_034700785.1 of Rossiulus vilnensis. NCBI lineage: Eukaryota > Metazoa > Arthropoda > Diplopoda > Julida > Julidae > Rossiulus > Rossiulus vilnensis. Next base: position 11,304 of record JAQIXS010001836.1, on the reverse strand, counting down.
TTTGGTCACTGACAAGCTTAGTTTTAATGTTCCAATAACAAATGCAAATGTACATTGAGTAAAAGCCAATGATTGTTTGCAATGATCTCAATCTGAGGTGCTTCATGTGTTTAGATTCTTTATTTATTTGATATTAGTATTTAATGATTGGTTATTAAGACATTTTTAGCATAGACCTGGTGTTTATAATGACTGATTATTTCGTTGAAGACACAATATTGCTAAGTGTATGGCTTCTTTACATGTACTTCAAATTCGGAAAAGTTTGGAAAAATGGACATCAGCTCTTTTTTGATTGCTAACTGAGTTACACTTAATAGGCAAATCAATTATGAGCCATTTATTGCGTCGGTCAATGTCGACATTGGAATAACGTTGAGAAACGCGCACAGCAATTCGTTAAAAAATGCGAATACTGACCAGCAACACCAAATAGCACTCAAATATTCCGTCACGGCATATGGAAACCTTGGTGCATAGTGAAATGGGAACCCATCTATCATTCAGTAACATTCCTCTTTAATATTGACTGTCCCATGATTGATATACTAGTTCATAGTTCGAAAAAGGAGGCAGATATGCGGAAAAAACCTCGCACATTCGATGAATTACGCATACACAAAAATTGGAACAAGTTTGAAATGAGGGATAATATTGTGTCTTTGCATTTTTCGTGAAGAATTTTCTTATAAGGCTTTTGATGCCTCTGGCTATAGCTTGCTAAGGCACTACGAGCCCAATATCTAATATGCTCCTATCTAATAAGTTTTTCTTTTGAGTCAGTAAAATAGCTCCGAGTCAGTCATCCCCTGATTCTGCATACCCCACAGTAAATTGTACACATAACATCGAAATGGATGACATCACGATAACACGATTTCTTGCTATACGAATTACTCCAAGTCTTCATGAAATTGTGCTGCCATTGGCTTTTGTGTTTTGTGGTGAAAATAGGTTGTTCTATAATTTCATAGTTTTATTCCTAAGGGAGTAACATTTTAGTCATAACCATAGCTTGACATCCTTTAAATCTGAATGCCAAGGTTAATTTAAAAAGTGAAATTTATTTCGGCTATGCCCACTTCTTAGAAGCGCTTGTCTGACCTTTATTTGGATCCAACATAGCTGTCCCTTTATGGCATGAAACCATTCCATCGCTTAAAATGTTACATGTACGTCATATTTTTAATATGAAGCAAAACGAGGTTCTTAAAATAGTAAGCATTATGATTCTTGTTTTTTCCCTGCCAAAATGATGAAATTATGTAGATGAGAACGTAGATGTTAAGCGTTGAATTTAATGGACCCCCTCTCAACATATGACATTTAGTTTCTGACAATATGCTGAGTTGAATTAAAGTAGATGATATTTCCTATTGCTTTCAAATATGGCGAATACATCAAGGGTTAATCATGACTTACAGCTACAGTAAAAATATCTGTAATTCTTTACTTTATATATGAAAAAGGTCTTTTGTGAGTTAGTCATCCAATCTTGAAATTGGATGTATGATGGGTGGACTGTTCTTTAGGCTGTATCATAACACTGTGCCATTATTTAGGCTGTATCATAACACTGTGCCATTATTTAGTACAAGCTTCTAGCCAAATTGTTTCGACAGTACCATGAAGGAATTAGAATTAGGCTATGCTTCTAATGCTTTTTGAAAACTATTGCATAACACTTCCACTCCGAAATCATATGCACTGTTTTGATCTTTTGCACTTGCCGCTCATCAAAGCGAATCGAGCTATTTAATTCATTTGACATTCAAATACGGAAATTCTAATTAAGCAAACTCCAAATTGCGTCCTTCGTCCATGTCATCCTGTTGTTTTCGTATTCTCCTTCCGCCCATCCGTATTTGACGCTCGCGAGACAGGAAATAGATCAGTGCATGGACACTTGCCGCGTTTTCTCCTTAATTTGTCAGAACCAGATTGTCTTGCTGTCCTCTCAATATCACGCTTAGAACCGCTAGGACCGTGATTTATAAGCTTGATTGAAAGGTGGATTAAAGTGAACGATTCATGAACTACAAGGCTGAATGCAATGAAAATTACACCGGAAGCAATTTATTTCAGTCGTTTCAGTGTTTTTCCTATATTATTTTTTTGAAAAGCAGAAGTATATGTGAAGAGATTTGTCACTGCAGATGTATCTTTTATACTCATCTCAAAATAATGAAACTTACTGACTGGTTTTCCTCCTACACTGTTCCAGAATTCCAGGGGGTCCAGAGGGTCAATAATACTGCAGTGATTAAATGTTCGAAAATAACTCATGGTTTTAAACCTTATTACCGTGTATTATTTCATGGTGGGCGAACACTTGACTCATTTTCCAGCAACGGAATTGTTTTTACATTGGTTTGTGGTAGATTGACTCAGTGTATTTTTAGTTTTCCTATTTATTTTGTTTACAACCAATTAATATGGAAATATTAAGGAATCAATCCGAAACCCAAAAAATGCTGTTCTGCAATGGTAGCCCTATCATCTAAAGACACTCCGATTTTTAGAAATACCATCTTCGGAATCTGTTAACATCCTGTCATGTTTCGGATTATTTCCATAACTGCACTAAAGGCTAAATTGTACAATTTTGCAGTTGCTTAAATATTTCACACACATACTTCAACAGTGACACAAAAGTGATTTTGGGAACATCACCACAAAGGAGTTCGGCTAACATGCCTTCATACATGTATATGAATATGATGAAAAATGCATTATCGTAACTTTACAACCCATCTGCACAAGATGGAAATTGTCACTCATAAGCATTCATGTAAGTTGCTTTCACAAGCAGGTTTTAGCCGTTTCTGAAAGGCGTACATTTTTTTGAGTTGTCACTGTTGAAGTTCGTGTGCAAGTTGTAGCATACTGAAATACCTACCAAGTTCTATTTGCGATTTCTCTCGCAATTATTCATTTTCTTAAGCGATTTCTGCCTCGCCCTGTACATCGAATTTGAATGGGATCATGACGCGATTAAGACCGTTTCGGCGTCTTCCGTTCAATCGAGCAAATTATGTCCATCGGTGGTAAAGCGCCTTATTGCTCGCCTATGCAATAACGTAGCTTAGCTCTCTATATAAATCTTTAATATTCAGCCAGAGTAGAGTTTGCTTCCATCCCTCCACCGCCGCATTGCAGTGTCCCATAAAATTTCACGCTAGTTGCCGAGGCAGACACTTGCCATGTTCAGCGCGCTCTGCCTGTCGGAACTGGCGAAGGTTCGGTCGAAGGTTGCGAGGTGGTGCGCGAGTACTTGCGAGGCTACGGGAAGAGAAGGAAAATAACAATCGTTACAAATGCGGATGACGCATTGGCATCTGAACTGGGAATGTTTCAACCGGTTTGTTAAAGGTGGTTAGGAAGAATGGCTTCGGTGCTCATTGTTTTATTAGCGCGTACCTTGCGCTTAATCGGCAGACTAAATAAATGATAAATAGTGCATAAACTGAGCGGATTGCCAAGGGTCATCATTCGTTGGCTGCTGGAAGATGAGGCTAGCGGTTTCTGCCCTTCCAGGCAGACTTTTCGTTTTGCACTCACCAGTGCTGTCGCTGCGGGGATTTTGTGCCGTGGACGGCTCTGTGCGTGTAAAATGAAAACGAAATGGAAGCGAAAGCCAAAGGCCAACGCACTGAATATTGAACCGTAGTTGAAACTTGGAATATGCGTTCCCGACTGTCTGTGGTGATTGTGGCGATTTGTAACATGCTACCATTATGCAGGGTGTCCCGTAAGTAGACGAACAAACGTTGTGTTTGTATAGGGCACACAAACGAGCATGTTTTGTCAATAAACATACGCCCCATAGTCAGTGCTATAGTCAGTGCAAAACAAGAACTTACTGAGTGAAAACACTGATGCCCAACGGATGGAAAATGGGTCATGATACAGGAAAGATTAATCGCAAAACAAGCTCTTTCGTTCTATTGGTCCATTTGACTTCCCGGTATATTCTATTTTTGAACAGACTGTACATGGCAATGGATAGTGTATCTCTTATAATTGACAAAACATGCAATTTCTTCGGTGTTCTTTATCAATTTGTGGGTTTCAATGCATTCAATTCAACTCAGTACCCTACTAGCAACAAGTGATATCATATGCCATGTGATAGGGGAGTGTAATCCATCAACCCAATATTATTCGGTGATTGCCACCTCAATGGAGTGTACACCAACATCATTGTAAAATTGAATTGCATGCAACTTAAAGCTGTCCTCTTGAAGAGCATTACAACGTCGAATAGCATGCAAGAAAAATGACCAATAGTACAGATCCGAATGTGCTCGGAGTTCTATAAGTGGGTTGGAATGACAGTTTCCACCACCTCGGTGGTTACGTCTCCCCCTATTTAGTTTTCAACATGTTCCCTGTGATACTCATTCATTTTTTTAACTTTATCCATGTTACATCCACTGTGTTTAATTAAATTGCAACAATGATAAATTCAAAATTTCCTGATAAAATATATTTGAAAGTTTGATCTTTTTGTAAGTCAGCAAATTGCGAAAAAAATTAAAACAGCTTCAAGTAATTTCAGTTCAAATTGCATTGGTAATCGCTGGACAATAATAATACAAAATAGCATGAGTTATTGGATCATTACATCATTTGGTCATACATTTCCTCAGCAATGCAACCAGTAACCTTGATTAATAATAAAGTCCCGAAATTTCGATCGGAGATGTCGGGGAAGGGTTGCTACCTCATGCCTTGCAAACTTTTATGCAAACTGTACTGCCTATTGAAAATTAGTTTGTTTACATAATTTTTTTAAAAGCGATTAATGTGCAAGTATACATGTACTTGCACATTATTCCTCGAAAACCAAGAAGAGGGAAATATGCCTCTGTGTTACCACTCTGGAACCGCCTGGTTCAGTTCTGCCAAAATACGAGATAAAGTGTAGCGAAAAACATGAGCTTTCTGACTTATGATACTACTGTATATCATGATTATCTTTCTCTCTTAGTATAACAAAGATATACTGTAGTTGTGATGTCGCCATCATCTTTAAACCTTTTATCATGGCCCACCATCATCCCACGCATCACAAAAAATCCCCAATGTTTCTTGCATCATACATCCTCGTGACCTGCGTATAAAAATGAGCTCAATCGATCTTTGAAATTTTGATGAAGACCAATTTCATCTCGTATTTACTAAAACCTTTCATTATTCCACACGTGCACGTGGAATACTTTGTGATTTCAATTATTACATTGGAGAATCAACGTATCGCAAATTCATCAGCGAATTACTACTGTACGTTAAGTATTTTCTTCCTCTTATGTAAACCTTGGAAAGTGGTAAAGAATACTTTAATGGGCAAAGCCCAAGAGGAGCGGAATCTGGGTGTTTTCCCCTTCATCCGAGATAGGAGTCCACTTTGTACAAGTTATTATTCATTAATAGAGAAGAATAGGCGAAAAGCAAGCTCTTCACGCGAATTTGTCTTATCTTCATTTGCTTAATGAGAAGAGCTTTTCTTTGTGTAACCTCCGTCCTTTTTCCCTTTCATCTTTTTTTCTGCGCAAATCAACATTTTTCAAGGTTTTAATACTATTCTAGGTGTTTCGTGTGACAGCAATTTTCAGAGAATTTAGCATATTTAATCCATTCTTACGAAGCGAAGGAAGAATGCGGCAAACGAAATTACATCTGTACCCGGACCGCTGCTACGCTTTATAATGAGGCATTATTTATACACTTATTTCAAATGAAACAGTAGGCGTTTGAAAGCTGCGAGCAAATTCGGAATTTGGAAAATTTGCGCTATTCTCGCCTGACTCCAGCGGTAAATTGAAGCAATTTTTTTCTCCGTGTGCGAGGCGGCGCCATTTTTTCCTTTCAGCTTCGCTTTGTTTCCTCGCATTAATGCACTATCAAAATGCAATTCGAAAAAAATCCAAATGGCCTCTTGAGCGCGAAAAACATCGGAAGACTAGTTAAAACTAGCAAAAACGTCGCGAAATTGGTTTCTACGAAGGCATTTCACCGCTTTAAGAAACGCTCGAAACATTCCTGCAGAGGTAAAATCATCTGGAGATATTCCCGTTTTAATGAATGGATATACGTGTACATGTATCTATTTTTTGTGTGAAGCGGAATAATTTGTTTCGCTAACAGCTGTTGCTGCGCGAAAAGATACACCTATGCGTAGTTTATATTGCAAGCAAATCACTAACCTGCAGAAATCATCCGAAATGGAACACGATATGAAACGTGTTTACATATTTTGAAAATGAGATGAATTTTTCACGCAAGGTTGTAGACGGAAGGAAAGCCTATTTCTGCGGAAATACATTGAAAATATCAATCAAGTAATAATACAGATAAATTTATTTCTATATTTTGCCATTGCTTATTCTTATTTAAGCTATATATATATATCATGTAATGTGAAATGGCACTTCCTCGTATTCGCATCCTGTACTGTTGAAGCTACCCCTGCATGGCACACAAGCTATCGGTGTTTGCCTAATTTTAGGGGCACGTTTTGATTTGTTAGTCAAGGAGCATTGCAAGTTTGCCTATTATTGAGGGGTAGTTAACAACTCATAGACTGGTTTTACTCTTATTTCTACGTAATCGATTGTATTGGAAAGTTTAGTTTTGTTACTAAAGCTTTGTGGTGGGTGCCTTTAAATTCATAATCTTAATAGTCAAAAACTGTTAAACTATAGTCGGATCAACAAAAGGACAGACTGGGGATTCAAGTGGGCCAATAGAATGGAAGAGCCTGTTGTGCGATTAATCTTTCCTGTCCTTAACTGCTGCTTTTTCCCATTTGGTTGTTGCTGGCTACCATTTTTATTTCTTTATGGCTTCAAATGCGTCGTGGGTGTGGCTTTCTCTATGCTGGAGCTCCAGGAAAGATAATTCTTAAGCTGAATATTTCTGATTGGTTTTGGATCAGTCTACTCTATTGTTGAACCGACTATACATGATTTATCGTAGAATGAAAAAAAAAAGTTTTTACAGGGTTGTTTGTTGCTCGAACTAGTTTCTTATTCTCATATAACTAGGCCTATGCGTAAAACAGGACGGTAAGAAACCTCATCAGGGAACTAGTTTAAGCATTGAACATTGAACTAATAGCATCATATCACGTGAATGAGCAGACATACACGTACGATTTATGAATTAACGCATTAATGTAGTCAATAATTATATATTTCCGTGCGCCTTTTCGGAGCTGCTTTTAGGAGGAATAAATAGCAGTGACATTAATAACATAAAAAGCAGTCCATTGCATACAACGGGCATTGCACTTTGATCTGGCATGGACATTGAAGACGTGTTTGTAAGTTTTCTTACATATCGAACGCTGTTCTTATTTGTGAATGTTTGCTCTACCGTGCAAATAACATGACATTTTGGATACAGCAGCAGGGCGTGTTTGTTTTATTTGAAGTTCTGCATGTTTTTATTGGTATGATGGACAATCTCATTTCCATGATAACACGCGCTGCGAGATGCGTGTTTTCCTTCGCTTCTGGCAGGATAAAAATTTTCCTGGAAACTGAATGCGTATTGGCACAACACGCACCCCAACACAACCATTTTTTGGGGGGTGAAAAGCCAATACGAATTCCGATTTTGACACGCAGATACCGTTCGATCAGTGATTTTTTTACGGATCCGGCGGATCTTAATATCGCCGTGTCCTACGGTCGTTTTCCGCTCTCACCCCCTGGCGATCCGACGAATTGTTCCCCTTCACGGATCCTCGGCAGGGCGTTGGCATCGGGGTTGCGTTCCCACTGCGCATGCGCGCCGACATTGATTCCCCTGCACCGAGTCGCTCATCCGCCGCTGCCGTGCTCATCCATATTTCATTCACGTCGATTAAAGTATTATGCCGGGGATTTTTTCGGGGAAAAATCATTGGCGAGCAACCTTCTGGCCTTCAGCATTTAGCAGATGTTTTTCGGGCCTTTTTTAACATTTATGACAAAGCGGATCCACGCGCGTCTCTCGCTTCATAGCTATCCAATGTTTTATTGATTGCGCCCTGTTTCAATGGGAATTTCATTTCAAAGGTTTTTTATCCTTGGGCCGCGTGGCCATCCGCGGGCCGGATGCGGAAGTTCGAATGCTGAAAGACCGACGAAATTTCTCGATTTCGCCTGTTTGTTCCAGTGGTTGGTTCTGCAAAAGCCGTAGATGACGGTGGCTGACGGTTTCGTCCCGTATGCGTACGCGTTGATAACGTAGGTTAGATTTAGGAAAATGGAAAAGCCTCAGTTTTGAAATATTTTAATATCTTAGATGCTATACTAAAGTTGCTAAACTTCCAGTTTAAAATCGAAATAGCACGTTTTGTAAATTGTTCTTTTAAAATGCACATAATTTAGCAAAATTTATTTATCAATTTCTCGGGTGAAACGCCTTAAAACAACTGTAAACCATTTTCATTGTTTTTGGAAATCTTCGTGCGTTTACCACTGTCACGATGTTCTGAGATTAAAGGGTTGCGATGATAAAGTGTTGCATAATATAATGCCTCTTTCTTTTAGATACCATGTTTGTGGCTTTTCCATACATGTGGTTGGTTGAAATGCATATTTTTTAATTTCTCTTGGAGTTTATTTTCATATAAAAGATCTGCGTTGCTAGAAAACTAGCGATACGTTAACGTCTGGATTAAATTCTTTGTGTGGAGAAATCACAGACAGTGTCTGGAAAGGAAAGGCGTTTAAAAACAATCAATGGCTTCATTTAAATTGTATATAGTGCGGCATTTGATAGGCTTGCAGTTCGTAAGCACGTCTACGTCTTAGTCTTATCATGGCAGCTGCATCTTCATTAATTACAGCATTTGGAGAAATAACCTCTCCCTCTAGTGCGTGCCTACTTAACGTCGGGTGCTGAAAACACTTCTGCGCATGCACCGATTTCAGGCGCCATCTATTGAGTCTCACGAGAGTTGGATGCGATGCGCTGGGAAACAATTGTGGAGAGGCTCGAGTCTACGCAATTGTCCAGAGATTTGAATTTGAAACATGCAATATAAAAATCGCACTAAAATGCATTTCATACGACGGCGGTCCCCCTATTCTCGAAAATTCGTATTTTAGTGGTCGTAAAGTTCCAGCTCAAATGTCCAGGGGGCGCGTCGAGATCGCCCTCCTATTCGTTAACCCGAGCTAAAATCGACTGCAAGACTCTTTAATTACCTAGTGAGGAGATAATTGATGTAGAAAAATGCTCGAAACGGCAAATTTAACGATCTCGTCTCCATGCCGGATCCAGCAGGTCGAACTCTCCTTTTTCCCTAATGGCCTTTTTGATCCTTCACTTTACCCCAAAGGTCAACTTTTGCTGGCGTGTTTTCGGGCTTAGACCCCTACCGTACAATTTTGGGGTCGAGATTAAATGGCCAATCGTAATATACGAATAACTATGTCGTAGTACAGTGGGTCAGGAGATCCCAAAAATTGGCAGACAGTCGAAAAATGAATTAAGCTTATCTGTTTGCCCTTTGTGGTATTCTTAAAGATCATACTTGGCATGCACACTATACGAAAGTTCTTGGACTGGCAAACGCAGTTTTCTTCCTCACTAACCTCTTTCCAACCATGTTATCAGTAGAGACCCAGCATGCGGCACAATTGAAGTTTTGTTCAGTGATCTGTATTGTCATTTTGTCATTGGTTATAACACTATTTATATGAAACCGTTAAGCTCAGGTGGGTATTACGTTTTAGAAGTTTTCACTTAATAAAATAAGATAATATTTATAAATAGCGATTTTCAAACAGTGTCAAACATTTCTATCTACAGCTGCAACCAAACTGTTTGCTTAAATAGTTTGGGTAACCTGTTAATTTTTTTTGCAAGTCTACCCTGCTGATAGTGTTTCTTACACTGACATCAGTAAGATAAGTGATTTCGTTACGTATCAGTATATTTTTACTGATATCATACCTTTTTTGGAAAATCAGTATATACATGTATATGGAGCAAATGAAGCAAAAATGGAGCATGTGCATGTATATATATACTGATTTCCACAAAGGGTTAGCTGTGTATTTTAAGGAATAAATTAAGTCTTTGTTGGTCCATTTTTTTTAATATTAAAATGCGTAGTTATACATAACCTAGCATATCCCCATATCTCTGCCCAAGGAATCAATGCCTCGATCACCTACATGTAGAAGTCCAAACTCATGATGACAGTGATACTGATATCAAATGATTAGAATGTAATACTGATGAAAACAGCGAGTTGTGAATGGAAAATGTCATAGACCATTAACAAGTTAAGATGATTCACTATAAAACCATTCATTGTAACTAGAAATTGATGTCAACATTTGGAGTCTCCTAGTCCACTGAGCGTTGATTCGTCGGTCCCATTTTTTGCGCTAAGTGAGGGACTAAGGGAAATTATATTTTCGTCCCCAAATAGATTTAGGTAGTGCATTTCTGTGTCTTGGGCAAGGCATAAAAGCAGCTCGCAAATATCGGTACGTTATGCCCTTTACTTCCCTCAGGCCAAGCCGAGCGGCAATAAGCCACTTTTCTCGATATTCTGCACACGCATCGAACGCCTCTAAAGCGATTAACCAACCACAAGTTAAACGTGGCTGCCGCAAATAAGCCCGAACAGCTGACGCGACCACTTTTTTGCGCGGCTTTTGCGGCGCAGCACCTTATGCACATCGAATTTTGCGACAAATGATTGCAACTTGTCTCGCGAAGCCTAGGGGCATCACCAGCGCTGTTATTATTACACTTCTTTCTCTTAAATTTGCATGAACAGGTTTGCGAATGCATGTTCATTGTGCACGTTTTGTGGTGAGTTGAAATGTTATGCGAAAATATTTTTAAACCAGTAACCTACTTTCAGCTAATGTTACGTGGTTTGGAGGAAAGGGGGTGGTATATCCATCAACCCATGTTATTTTTATATTTCTTTTATTCAACTTGATGGTCACTATCATCATTGTCAAACTGAATTTCTGTAAGCTTATGGCTATATTTTTGAAGAGAATTCAGCGTCTGATGGCAAGCAAGAAATAAGACCAGTAGTATGGATCCGAACGGCCTCGGATTTTCTTAAGACTGCTGATTTGGATGTAAGGTTCAACTACCTCGGTGGTTTCGTTTAAAGATTTCCTCCACCATACAGTAAAACCTCCGAATACCGGACTTAACGAAATGTCAAAATTACTAATTAAACTAAAGGAAATAAATGTAATAACTTTGATTTATAATAGGAGTAAATGTTTCATCTCTTAGGGCCGGTTGCACCAACAAAACTTAAGGAAAACC
>JAQIXS010001835.1:0-26508 GCA_034700785.1 Rossiulus vilnensis | reverse complement strand
TCGAGACGTGATTCTCATAACGAAATTAGAGGAAATTGAAAAGTCTTTGTTTTTGCGCCCGTAATATAATACGTGTTTCGAAAATTTCGAAGATCGAGATATTTCTTTCGCAGCCTTTCAGCCAAGTTATTGTGATATTTTCCATTTATTCGTGTGATTTGTTTAATGCTTAAGAAATTCCCTCGTGCGTCCGATTTTTACGTTGAAGTACCAGTTGTAAATATTTTGATGTACTCGTAATTGCAGCATTATAAAAACACTCCTGTATTCTTATATTTTTCTCCTTTTTCTTCTTCTTATGTTTCCTATAAAAATATGATTTGATACTGCTTTGTAGCCTAGTCAGGAGATTATTCTTTTCTTAAACTGGAAAACATTGAAAAGTCAAGGGATTTTATTTGTTCCTAAAACAATGGGATCAGCAGAAACGTTTCTTAATGCTAATTTACACGTCTTTCAACTGATTTCATCGTCCTGTACAAATTCCTTATTGGAACTTTAGCTCTTAACGCTACGAGGTAACGTTTCAATGAACTTGTAAAATAATGTTCAAGGTCAATTGCGAATAAACTGTTGGATGGGTGGCAAACAAAGTCCTAAAAATATTTTTTTATAAAAAAAAAACATTCCAAATGTCCTAAAACCGCTGAACGATTCAATATTGAAACCGTTATAATTGTTTCAAATTATTACATACATTGTACCCTGTGTGCCGTGTTTGACAACAGAAGAAGTTGCTCTTTAAAAAAGATTGATTAAAAGTATCGTTAATCTCGAATCATTGTATTAAACACAAAAATGAATAAGGAATAAAATAATGCATCCTAAAAAGATTACCTTTTTTTAAAAAAAAGAAATCCTTAGATAGTCGTACAATTTGATTTAAAAAGTCATACAATTGTCCTTAAATTTAATGTTAAAAGTTCTCAAATTTTCCTTTAATTTAGTGTTTAAAGTTCTCAAATTTAATCTAAAAAGTCCTAAAATACAATTTAAAAAGTCGTAAAATTATCCTCAAATTGTCCTTCAATTTAATGCAAAAAAGTCCTCAAATTGTCCTTAAATTTAAGTACAAACCTCAAATTCAGTCCAAAAAGTCGTAAAATTGTCATTAAATTTAATGTAATAAAATCCTAAAATTTAATTTAAAAAAGTTATAAAAAATCTTTAAAATTTCAAATCTTGGAAATTGTTTGCCACCCTGTGACAGCGATTTCGCATTCAATCCGGTCCTCGCTTTTGCCATCGTGTTCGGCAAGTCGGTTTTCCTCGATTCTTGGTCGTCGTAGGCGAGCCAAGAAGCTGCTTTGCCGAAATCGCGCCGCCGCCTGGCGGAATGGGGGGCGAAGCATTATTCCAAACGAAAATCGGAATTCTACGATATCGACGAGCTTTTCGTGTTGAGATTTTCACCCCAAAAAATGACTCTAGATTCGGGAATTTCGCCGAAATTTCACGAATGAGCCTGTCTACGGTCGTATTCGTGCCTCCCGTCAGTAGCCAGTCGATCGTAAGGAAGCGAAGAGGAGGAGGGGGAGGAAGAGTAAGAGGAGACCTTACCTTGACTCAGCATCAGGCCTGATCCGTATGCATTTCACGCACGTTGAAAACTCGAAATTCGGGGATTCCTCGCGAAATCTTCGTCGTTTTCTGCCTGCTTTTGCGTCCGGATCGTCTTCCGCGTCCCGTCTCCGCCGCACCATGGCAACGAACTGCCTTCTCTGACCGTTTCTGAGCGGAAACACATCTGCGTCCAATCTCTACAGGGTGCGTCGTAAGTCGCGCTTCCGTACACGGGTGTCCCGTAAGTAGCGGGGCTGCCCTTGAATGAACTCCAGAGTGTGAGCCCCATTTTGCGACGATCGAATCACCATGTCTTGGCTGCTGACGACCTGCTTCGTGGTGGCGTGCTTTTGGGCGGCGGTTTTGTTCATGGACTCCTTGTTGAGGGCGAGTATGCAGTTAGTAACCCTCGAGGAAAAGGAGGGGGTGATGATGAGGACATCTCCCCCCCTTGCACATCTTGTTTTTGGTTATTGTTAGTTTTCAGATGAGGTTTCCACCGAGTGCCTTGATAAGTGGGCTATTAGGACATTCTGTAATAGGTCCTGAAAAACGACACAGAAATAAATACGAGTATATTTAAGACGACAGAATTTTAAAGGTTTCAAAACAAAATGTAAGCCGTCGTTAATATTTTAGGAAAAAGCTACATGTATGAAAATATATAATTTTGGGACCTATTTCCCAAAAATGTTTCCCCAAACAAAATGAAATAACGAAAATAGCCTACAGTTCGCGATTATTTTAAATTTGAGCAATAGTTATTCATCTATTTGAACCATTGATGATATCTTGGGAAATGCATGATATAATATTCATGTACTATTGTTTTAAAATATGTTCAACAAAGGTTTAAAATATAGATTTAAACTTGGATCTGGATATTTTAAAAAAAACTTACGAAGTATTATGGTATTAGTATTTTGGGAATGAACTCGTAATCTGGATGTAAAAAAATTAAAAATTATAATTAACGATGCTCACTTAAACGCTCAAATTTGGACGTGTTTAAATTTTTTAAAAATACGTATCTAATGGAAATTCAGTTTAATCCATATTACGCTTTGTAACTTATGCTGAAAGCTCAATAATACAGGGCCTGTTTTTTTAGTTTTGGTTTTTTAAAAATCAATTTTGACATTATCTTCATTAATGATATTTGATTTTGTCTGTACCTTAATTACCGTATTTATTTCCGGTAATACGGTATTTTTTCAAATACCGTTGTTTAAGAAATTTTTACGGGAAATTTACCGGTGTTTTCCTAAATCGTCTTTCATCGATTGATATATTTTAAATAGTTGGGGAAACAACTCACTGTAAACTGTTCGAATTCCAGACGTGTCACAACTACCCGTACATCTGGCTGATGGACCGAGCCGGACTGGTCCTCAGGTGCGGCCAGATCCGATGGACGACCACCCGCTACAACCGCGTCTTCGTGTGGCTGGGTTCGCGGCGGCCCAAGTTCCTGCACGCGTGGTTTAACGCGGGCGCCGCGCTCGGGGTGGCTGCGGTCCTGCCCTCCGTCTACGTCTTGGCCGCGACCGTCATCAGCAACGTCTTTCCTCCTGAGGCCGACGAAGCGCAGCCCATGTTGAGCGCCATGGTAAGATCTCGCATCGTCTGAGGAAAGTTTTTTTAACCTCGTCCCGCATTCTTATTTTCAACCTCTTTTGAAAGTTGCCCGGTGTGAATCTGCCTACGAGGGAGCTTCCATTCTACATCACGACGCTCGTCTTCTGCATCGTCCTGCACGAGTTGGGACACGCTTTGGCCGCCGTCAGGTCAGGCATCGTCCGTTTCAAGATCGGGGTTCCCGCGGACCTTGCTGTCTCCGTAATTGATAAATTCCTTCTAGGGAGGAGATCCGTGTCCTGGGCTGCGGCTTGACCGTCGTCGGAATCCTTCCGGCGGCGTTCGTGGACATCTCCACGGAGCACGTGCTGCTCATCAGCCCGTGGCGCCAGCTGAAGATCTTCTGCGCCGGAATCTGGCACAACATCGTCTTGGCTGCCGCGGCCGCGGTGCTCCTGCTGGCGGCTCCGTACGCCTTCTCCCTGGGCTACGCGCAGGGGACGGGGGTAGTCGTGCAGCACATCCAAGAGGTCTGTACCGGAGTCCCGAATGTTTGAGACACTCGTTTTTCGATGATTTCGAATGCCCCTGATAAACGAACGTACGCGGTCGAACTCGGTTATAACGAGCGCGCTTCTCAGATATAACGACATTCAGATGGGATAATAAAAAATAACCGATCCGTTAATGATTCAGCGCTTGCTGGTACGTGGAATCGGTGTTTCTTCCACGGCCAAGAAATCCGAAAAGTATAACGGATTTTGGTCTTCACGGATGTAACGAGTAACTCGTATCGGTCCCTCGACGCTCGTCATAACCCGAGTTCGACCACGGCTATTCCTGCGAAATCCGCTGCGGTTCAGGAGTCGTAGCGAGTTTTAAGTTCCGGTGTTTCCGAGCCAGAGTCGCGTGTGCGGCGGACATTTCACCTCGGCCGCATCCGTCGTTGCAGGATTTTCCTCCAGGGCTGTCCGTGGGCGACCACGTGACCGCGATCAACGGCTGCCGCGTGACCGACTTCCAGTCGTGGTACGACTGCCTGTACATGACGGCCAGGGCGCCGCAGTTCGGCTCCTGCGTTCCGGACGCCTACTTGGCCGGTCACAAGTGGAACACGTCGGGTGAGGATTTAATGGGCATTTTTAACAGGGGACCCTGCATTTATCATTTTTTTTTCATTTTTCACGGTTTTCCGACTGCGCTGACCTTCGTCCTCGCTTTCTCCTCCAGGCTTGACCATGTTCACCGAGTCGGTGGTGTGCTGCCCGCCGGACGATCCGAAAGGCGTTTGCTTCGCGTGGCTCAACCCCAGCACCGAAAGGCAGAAGTTCCAGGTGATTGTCTCGGATGCCGGTGGTACAATAACGCCGGTCGAAGCTCGATTATCCGATATTCCGGATCGACCGAGGCGAAACTACCTCGGGAAAGCACTCCGACAGCTGAGAAATATCCGGAAAAGTATCTGGTGCCGAGATTTCTGACGGATGATTTTTGTACGAATTTCCTGCAGAGCTACTCGTGCTTGCCGGCTCGGCAGCTGCTTGACCAGGCGACGGGCGCCTGCGTGTCGCAGGAGGAGTGCGACCAGGACGCGTCCTGCGTTTTGGCCGCGCTGGACAACACCACGAGGATGGTTCGAGTCGAAAGGAAGGACAAGGAGGACGCCCTCTACATCTGCCAAGTTTCGGACCTCTATTACTCCGGTATGCGGCTTTCTCGAAATCAGCTTTTAGATTCCGCTTCTGCGCTCTACTTGTCGGGAAAAAAGTCAGGGAAGTGGATTTGTCAGTTTTACGCGCGAACCCTGCGTGGTGCGTGAAAACAATTGTCCACCTTCAGGTGGCAGCACCGTAGGCATCACGTTGACGCGAAAGCGACCGCCATCTCAACTTTTCCCTGTTATTTTTTCAGTGAGCCCCAGCAATTACGTTCCGAGATTCAAGTACTTCCCGGTGGTCATTCCGTACGTCGTGGAAATGCTCCTCAAATATCCTTTCGATAACGTACCTAGAGGTTCGGTTTGGCTTCCGATCGATCACAAGCAATGACCGCGCAGCTTTCGTTACTCACATGCCCTTGACTCCCGTCTCAAGTATACCATTTCGTTTTCCGGTGCTCTGGCCTTGCTCAACGCGGTCCCTTGCTACGCGCTGGACGGCCAGTGGATTTGCTCGGCGCTCGTCGAACTGACCCTGTCGCGCGCCATCGCCAGCCGAAACGTCCGGAGCACCCTCAGCACGTGCGTCGTGTCGCTGGGCACCGTCCTGCTGGCTCTCACCGTGATCACGGGGATGAAGAGCATCTTGTGAGGGTGCCGGAGACGCGAACTTGTAGATTTGGTTGTACATAAACTTTCCAAGTGAAAAATCTTGCTGAAGAGCCTTTCCTGCCTGGAGCTTTTGCACAGCTGGGTTTTTGAGAAAAGAATTGACGATCGTGAAGCGACTTGAAACTTTCGGAGATACGGTGGAAGCTCGATCGTCCGAGGTTGTCGGGACCGTGGCCGTCTCGGACAATCAAAAGCGTGGTTAGAAAACAAAATAGGTGAAAATGTAATGTATTTTGTATTTATGTATTTGGTTGTGAATTCGAAATACGTCAACAACTTTGAATAAATTAATAAATTGTGCTTGTAAATTGGAGGTTGCTTTATCTCGGTTGATCCAAACATCGGATAACCGAGCTTCCACCGCAGATTTCGATAACCCGTGATGTAATTTTAATACTTTTGGATCGTTTATGGCTTCGGACTTTTAAATCGACGGATATTTGGGGAAATGACCAGTAGTACTTACCTGAAACAATTTACCGAAAGAGGTATTTTTCCAGTTTTTTTTAGTATTCCTACAATTGATTTAAAACAAACGTAATAAATTTGTAATGCGATCGATTCAGTCAGTGAAAAGACCTTGATTTTACGTTACCAAAAATCCCCGATAACAAATTTCTTATTTCAGCTAAACATTACCTCCGTTTCACTTTTAATTGTCACCGCATTTATCATCGCAGCCTGAAGATTCCGTGGCAAATTCGCAAATCCAATCCCGATCCGAGACTCCGGTCCTGTAAACACCAGAGAAGTCATTGCGGCAAATTCGAGGAATAGAAGAAAAACGATACGAGACTTACGACTACGACGGAGTCTATGAACTGTTTATTGGCCATTTAGAACGGACGGTTAACCCATTGCGTGATACACGGTTATGCTAATCGCTACCTGTGATGCGACGTCTACTCGGTTCGTCCGATTTCCAGCGGTAAGAAGCTGGACCGCGCATTCCGGCCCTCGTGGCCGAAAGACATAACTGAAAATGCGGACGGAAAGTGATCGGCATCGTTAACGGCAGTATAAAAAACACACCCTATTCATAATTTAACGCAAATCCTAATAATTGTAGTACGTGTATATACGATGTACGCGATAAAAACGTTGGTTTTAAAAATCACTCCGTATAAAAAAAAGGACAAACGCTCGCAAAGCAGACCGGGAGAAAAAAACGAAGAAGAAAAAGGGGTTAGCGGGGCAAAACGGCGTAAGTGCCGGGCGAATCCTACGTTACGAATTAAAAAAACGAATACGACTAGGTCAGTGACGGAAGTCCCACGTGGAAAAAAACATACACGTAGAATGTGTCGCGAATACATGCGCATACATTCGTAATACGGTAACCATATATGTCGCGATGAAAGTTCTATTCGTAATATATTACGAATATATGAATGCACTCTTGTATCGATAATACATTTTCAGAAAATATCTCATTAAAACACTTAGAAAACGAGGTATGAGCTGCATTGGGTTCGGTCCCAGCCAAAATAGTTGTTTGTTTATATAAAAATCATGATGTATTTTGCATAGCCTATATTTTGTATTGATTTGAAATTCGGCCAATTTTGGTATATTTTCAATACATGGATAATACATTCTTCATATGTATGTATTTTTTTTTCCACATGGGGTTGCCTTTTCGGGTTGCGGCTCGTGCATGAGGGGTTAAAATACATGTTTTTAAAATCAAATTGGAAACAAAAAAAGGGGACAAGCGACAGTAGAAAAGTATCGGAACTGCATTGAATTGAATTCGAGAGGAGCAGCAGCCGAGAAACCTAAATTGCTATTGCTAACATCTCGATTTTCCTTCGATACTGAAAACAAACACAATCACGGCAAGCGAAAGAGGAGAAGGAAAGGTTCCTTCGCAGGCACTTACACCCCCGAAAGTAAAGGGCCTTGCGGCAACCCCTGAAGGTCCTAAAGGGGATGGGGAAAATAACATCGGCTTGGACCCCACGATAGGCATTTTTCTAGGATTGAAATTATCGCAATCACAGAAAAGGTCCTCGGCCTTGGGGTTGAAGGCAACCGGAGTTGCGCGAGGGCCCCGAAGACAACCACAAACGAAAAAAAATGATATGTTCGTACCTTGGTCACTGCGATTCGGACGCCGGTTGACCGGGTCGGAAACGCAATTTTTGAAGAAGTAATAATAAAAGGGAAAGAAGAAAACAAAAGGTGAAATGCACTGTACATGAAATAGGCACGCGAGGGGGATTAACGAAGACACCGAAAAGTCCACCGATCAAAAACCCGACCGGATTTGGGTTGAAACCCAGGGTTGCGAACCCGTGAAAGGCTCCAACACAGGGGCTTTCTTGATGGAAATCTTCTATATAGGTTAAAGGTAACCCCAGGTTAGCTGACCGTTCATCGGTGCGACCGGCCCCAAGATACGTCTCCCGAGGAACCGCGCGCATGGCTGCGTCCCGGGAAGAAGAAACACGAGGAAGGCGGTGAAGGAGCCGCAGAAGAAGAAGAAGGGCTTGCGGTGGCCCAATGGAAGAAGGGATGGGGAGGGGATTTCTTGGCTTAAAATTTCCGAAGAGTCGGCAACTTGCATTCAGTAGCATTTATCCGTGGGCGCAACGCGAGGACCGCGCGCATTTTTTACGCCGCGCGGGCGCCCGCCTCCGAGATATCTTGCGGCTACTCAGCCATGCCTCTCGTACACCTTCTAAACGGCTCGTTACGTTCCGCCGGAGAGGGGTGGTCCGGAGACCCGCAGTCTTCAGGTTGCGAGACACGAGGGCGAAGAAGCCACGTTTGAGTTCAGCAAGTAGATGTCCAATTTTGGACTATTTTTGGACTATTTAAAAAAAAGCACTTTCAAATTGGACCAAATTCACTGAAATTCCTCTCTTTGAATTACGGGAGAGAATTCGATAATTCACGTAGGGTGGCGAGCAATTTTCAAAATTCGAAATTTAGGACTTCTTCAACAAATATCAACATCAATAACAAAACAATTTTTTTAAAAATCAATCAGGGTTTGTAATAACTTGAAACAATTATAAAAGGTTTCAATGTTGAATTTGTCAAGCTGGTTTAGGGCATTTTTTTTATATTTAGGACTTTTTTAGAACATTTAAGACTTTAAGGACTCGTCTGCCACTATTTAAACCACACCAATTGCACGGAATATAATCCAACGTGCTTCGGACAAATCACGCGAAACAACATCAAGAGCGTTCCGTTCCCTGCGGAAACATTTTCAAAAACGACAGAGGGCGAAAGGCAAGCGGAAGACGTATTTCAAAGAGCAATTGTATAAATTGGACATTCGCTCGCTGAACAAAACAAATCGTTTAATACCTTCGGGTGGGACGTAGGAGGATATCGAGGGCAGGGGCACCAGACGTGATCTGGACGCCCCCCTTCCCCCGATTACTCCACCGAGGGGGTCTCGTAACCTCAAAACCGCGTAATAATTACCTCAGCCGCGGAAGAAACGAATCCTCACTTTCGCATTTCGCTATTGGTGGCTTCCACGTCCATTTTTTTTTATCGAAGCAGGAAAGAGCCCTCTCTCTCGAACAACGCCGGAGTGTAATCGGCTTTCACTGCAAAAAAATTGTTAAAAAAAATTAAAAAAAGGACATTGAAAAGAGTTTGGCATGGGGTAAACGGGGATCGTGAAATTCCACACGCATAGCGAACTGAAAGTGCAAAATCTCGGACGAACTCAAAAACGTGTGCAATGGGACTCTTTAGCTTGATCCGGTCGGACGTCGAATTTCGTCGCTGGCCTGCGGTGCGAAGGAGCCGAGGTTTCGATCGGCTCCGGAATTTCAACGTCCGACCGGAAAACACTTCCGCTCCGACAAAAAATCCCAAACTAAAAGGCGGGAATTAAAAGACGTGTGTGAAAAGAAGTGTTCGGGAAAAAAAAGGAGAAAAGACGAAAGGCGAAAAAAAGACAATCGCGGTTTGGCCAGTCGGAACCCGAACCGCGGCATTTTCACGGTTTCGCGAGCATCGAAACTTCAGGTGATTACGCAAAAGCCTGAAGACACCGCACGAGCTACTAAAATATCACGTAAAATTTCCAGTTTTGAAAGAGCCCCTTATCGAATGAAGATGGAAAT
Organism: Rossiulus vilnensis; assembly: GCA_034700785.1. Taxonomy (NCBI): domain Eukaryota; kingdom Metazoa; phylum Arthropoda; class Diplopoda; order Julida; family Julidae; genus Rossiulus; species Rossiulus vilnensis. The sequence continues at coordinate 16,944 of JAQIXS010001835.1, read as the reverse complement.
CGTGAAAGCTGCCACGGTTCAATCATAATCCAAATTAATCCGATTTCATCGAATGTCCCGGGTCGGCTATCCCAATCGCGGTTGTCGCGGCTGCCACGACATTTCCACGGCATGTTCGCTTATGTCCACAATTTAAGTTTTAGCTGATTGTTCCCCCTCTACCAACACGGCATTATGCTGACGTAAGGGTCCGGAATATGAAAAAAAAAATACATTTCATTAAGTTTGCAGAGTTGGAAACTAAAACACCGCAGTTCGGTTCGACCAAACGCCTATCTGCGGTTCGTTTTCTTGCGAAAGACGCACGCAAGGTAGCCTAACGGCATCTTAGGCACTTTTCGACAAAGGCACTACGAAAGACGTTCGAAATCCATTCGAAGACGTCTCGAACTTGCTCTGAAGAGGCTCAAAACGAGTAAAAAGGGTGAAAAGGTGGGGAGAAAACCCGTAAATACTGTTACCGCGAGGTTCCGGTTCGCGGTTTTCGGCATATAGCCGCGAGGTGGTCGGTGCTTGATCGCTCGCACTCTTATGGACGGAATTGGGACGGAACTCGTAAAAACGCGCGATTTACGGCGATAAAATTGCAAAAAAAAAAAAAAAAGATTATAAATAATTATTCGGTACACCGGGGCCCCCAAGGACGGCATTGGGAAAGTAAAAGACAGGAAACACGGGCGGTTAAGCCTTCGCCGCCAGGGGGCGGACCGACACGTCCTATCTTAAGGCGAAAGCGCGTTGAAATGTATAGGTTTCAACGGCGCTCTAATGGGTAGGGGGATGGGGGGTAAATTGACGGAGAAGGTAGGCGTGGGGCGTCATTTTAGGAGCAATCTTAAAAAGTGAGACCTATTATACCTAAATCCCCTAAAGTGCACTTATGGCAGGCCCAGGACCCGAAATACGCCGCCGTTGGGTCCCGTTTGCACCTCTCGAACGGACGCGGTCGGCGCTGACCGAAGGTGTCCGCGCGCTTGCGTGCTCCCGATGCGAGAACTGCGGATATCCTTTCGAAGACATCAACATACGGATTTTCTACGGATTAAAAAAATGCTAGTTGCCCTTTGATTCCTAGATGCCATCAAAGGGCAGAAAATCGGTATCGTGACGTTTCGTAGCCTTATTCCGGTAGGCACCATGAGCTACGTGGAAGCAAACGTGATGTTGATACATTAAATTTTCCATAATTTATCAAAAATAAACCTCCATTACATGGGTATGCCATGTCAATTCAATTCAACTCAGTATCCTACTATCAGTAAATTAATTCAAATTTTCCAAAAACTTCCACATTTTCCGTGTTTTCTGTGCCGGGGGGAACCTTGGATAACGGAAGCGTGTTTCGGACATCCGTTCTGTGCAATACTCGGCATCGGGAGCACGCAATGAGGCTCTTCGGCTGGGAGCCTCGTACCACGAGTTCCCAAAAAACCGAGTCGGCGTTTGCGATATCACGGACGGCAACAGCCTCGCGACTCAGCACCGGAACGAGTTATCGGAGTCCTCCTCCTCGGAGTACTCGTCCTCCATGATGGGCGTGGACAGGATGTCGGTGCGGTTGTGCAGCACCGAGGCGTTCACCCTGCACCGGCCCTGCTTGTTCTGAAGCCGGCTTCTGATGGGCTCGTAGGGCCGTACGGGCGGAGTGACCGCTCCGGGCCTTCCCGCAGGAGACGCGGGTTCGGCCGGCCGCGGGCTGTTCCTGGCCGGAGAAGCCGACCGGAGCATCTCGCTGGCCGAGGGCCGCTTGACCGGCGAGGACTCCTTGGGCGACCCTCGGCCGGCCTGGAGCAGAAGGAGCTTGAAGTCGCGCATGGATGTGGGTCGCGTGGGCCCCAGACGGTCGCTGGCCCAGCTTCGGCGGTCTCCTGGGGAGTTGGACCCCGGGGCCGGATTCGCGGCCGAAGCCGGGCTGGATGCGGGCGATGGGTGGTCACCGGCCCAGCTGCGGCGGTCGCCCGGGGTCAGCATCCCGGACTCCGGTTTTCGGCACTTGAGCGAGGAGACGCTGAATGCCGGCGAGCTGGAGCGAGAAGAGGATGGGCTGAGCGAGCGGTCCAGGTCGGTCTTCACGTTCATCCTCTTCTTGGAATGGTGGATGGCCGCGAACAGGTCGTCGGTGGACATGGTGCTCTTGGTGTTTGGCTTCGTCGGATCCGGCACGGAGCCGAGTAGCTGCGCGCGTGCCGACTGCGGTGCCGCGGCACTGCCGGCGTGATGGACGCGGGAGGGTGAAGGAGGTCCAGCCTGAATCTGGGGTGTCGGTGTGCATGGAAGCATGCGCTGTGCGTAGGCCGGGGTCGTGGTCGACCGAACGGAAGTGTCGGGGTCACCTGTATAACGGTGGACGAAACGAAAATTAAAATGCGGTGAAAAACGTAAATGGATTAAAAATAAAACAACAACAACGTGAAACGAAAAGTGATGCATGGGTGAATCAAACCTTGGGTGAACGTGGCGGTGTGCGCAAAGTTTGTTTCACATTTTTCTAATTTTGTTTGACATAAGACATACTTTTTGTCTAAAAACTTTAGGACAAAAACTTTGAGAAACAAATCAGTTCTAGGACTTTTAAGGAGTTTTAGGGCTTTTTATTTATTCACTTTTAGTATACTTTTTGGACTTTTAGGAATTGTTTGCCACCCTTTACAAAATTTACGATTAAAATAAAGAGGTGCGTCTTAGAATCGGGCACGAAGAAAAATGCAATCCAGATTTAACAATTTTCGAGTTTCCTATCAACAAATAATGGGAGATTAAAGCGATTAAACTGAGGACAGAACGGGACGATTGTTCGATTGGCTCAAGGGAAGAGCAGCCTGCTCCGTCCAGTACCTGCGAGTGTACGTGCCCTTTGCATTCCGTTGCAAGCAGGAAGTGACGTTTGCTGCGGGGGTGCGACGGGGTTCGCTCGTGCATCGTGCGGGTACGCGTGGGGCATGCCGGATCCGGGCGAGTATCCGGCCGGCCTGCCGGAGTAGTTGATGGAGTCCGCGGAGGGCAGCCCCACGCAGTTCATGGCCTTCACGGTCGCGGGCGGGCTCAGGCTCGGACTCATGCGGCTGTAGCTCTGCGGAGACGCATTGCCGAGCGTCAGGTGGGTGAGTCCGTTCCAGCCTTTTCTCCTCGGATCCCCCGGCGGGGTCGACGCGGACCTGGTGAACTGAGGTGGAGGCGAAGGCTGCTTGTGGTTGGCGCCGTACGGAGGTGGTGACACTCGCATCGGGATGCGGGTGCCTTCGTTCTGCGGCCTCGCGGCGCGTCCGTTGTGCGACATCGCGGATACCGGCGATCTGCGCTCTGGAATATGAAAGTAGACGTGAGTGATAATTTTATGAATAATTGAATTTTACTTAAAGCTGAGATCCAATCTCGGGATGCGTCTTATATGGGAGCAAATGCGGTGAATTCATTAAATTAAATAATAAAACAAACGGTCAAATTTTGGACATACATTTAGAAGCAAAATAACAAAATATCCAAAGCATGCGTTAAATTAACAAGCTAACATGTTAAATCACGACAGTGCCAAGACACCGAGCCGCAGAGCGCGACTGAATTACCTTCGGCCGGAGGTCCGAACCCGTTCGCTCCTACGGGCCTGTAGTAAGTGGGCAGGGCATTGGGGCCTGGAACGCCCTGCCTGATCGCGCTAGCCGGAGGGCTGGAGCTCCCAATTGGGATCCTCGAGGGCCTGTAGCTAAGCTGCTGCATCAGGGGCATAGCTGCCGGTGGAGCCACGATGCCATACTGACCGTTGTTGGAGACGGAGTATGGAGGCGAATCGTGCCGGAATCCGCCACCAGGGGGCGACAATCCGGCTGCGGGATGACCGATGCCGTTGGTTAGCTGAGCGCGGTGTGAGGTGGATCCGTTGACCGGATGCGGATAATTGGCGGGCAAGATCCGCTGATCCACACGAGGGCCACCAGGTGGCGGTGTGGATTCCTGTCGAAAGCCGACGACAGGTGTCGCTCCAGTCATCGGAAGCCCATTGCTGGACATGGATCTCTGGATGGAGTAGTTAGCGGGCAGTGTGCGGCGAGGATCCGTAGCCACACTAGGGGGCGCTCGAGGTGGATCGTAAAGCTGCGGGGATTGGTAGCCCAGCATATTGCCACCAGGTGGCAGCATGCGTGGAGGAGCCGCACTGGCCGACGGTGCGTAGCATGGAACCTGTGGCCTAGGTGCGGTTTGCGGATCCGATCGGATCTTCGAGGGAGTTCCCGGCTCCAGGTTGTTCGGGTGCCCATCCAGCCGGACGTACGCTCCGGTCTTGGCGGTGGACAGCGGCTCCGGAGGCAGTGGAGTGGACGACATTGGGGGCTGCTGTGGGTGCTCGTGGGGGTGAGGCTCGCGGCGCAGGAAGCTGAAGTTGTTCCAGCGGCGCGGTAGGCTTCCAGAAGGAAAGTTAGTGGCGGGAGCGCCGTAGTTAGGGCTGCTGGCAGCGCTCTCTGACGGGAAGGCTGGAACCGGTTTTCCGTTCAGATTGGGTTTCCAGCGCGGCAGGGTGTTGCTGTCGTACTGCCGAGGCTGGTTGCGTAGCGCGTGGTTCTGGTCCGCACGCGGTTGCATCGGGTCATGGTGCTGGACTTGTGGCTGCGACTGCAGGAAAACCTGGCTCTGGTTCCGCTTCTGTTCCGGCATCTGCATCGCTTGATTCTGTGGCATCATTGGAGAAGCTATTGCATCTTTCGGCATTGTCTTTTCAACGACACTCTGGGATGTTGCTTGGGGCATTTTCTGCGGCTCTGGCATTTCGAGTTCCGGAGTGGATCCACCTGAGTTTACTCTCACATACGCTCCCGACCGGATCTGCGTGGCGGCAATGCTCTTCGTTGATACTGGTGCCGCTACAGGTATCGGATTCGCTTCCGGTGTTGTGATCCGGTTAGCGGGCCGCGGGAGTGATCCGGTGCTGCAGATTACCTGACCGCTGCAATCCAGGGTCACTCGTGCTCCCTGGCGTCCGGGCTGCTGTCCAGAAATGGCAGTTCCGTAACTGGTCGGAGACAGTGGCGAGATCTTTTCAGGATATCCAGAGGGCAGGGTGGTCGAGCCGAATGCGATGCTGTTTGGTCGCTTTCCGGGCTCGTTCCGGGGCCAGGAGAACGTGGTCATGATGGCATTAGCCGAAGGCGAGAAATCTGACTTGGGGACTCGCTCCGCAACGGTGACCAGCTCCGGCTCGTAGACTGGCCGCCCGGGCCTGCGTGGCCACGTGTTCGTGGCGGATCCGGCTCCGAAGGAAGCACTCCTGCCGAACGATTTCGGAAGGGTGCGATTGGCATGTTGCAAACTCCGATAGTCAGCAGCGTGGTTACCAAGATCCCCAGTATCTGGCTTCTCCTCTTCGTCGTCGCTCGGGCTCGGAGTGACCACGCACAGCGACGGTATCCGGCCAGTGGTGATTGTTGTCTTGCGCTTCAGCCGCTCCCCGCTGCCGATCTCGGCTTCGGAGTCGGAGGGCGTGCCGGAGGCGGCCTCGTCAGACTTGAAAGCGGAGGAAGATGCGGCCGAGTCCGAAGGCGACAGATCTGGTTCTGGTTCCATCATCGGCTTCCCGGTCAAGCTAGTCCTGCTGGTATCGGTTCCCCGGTTGATGGTGGACTTGAAGGTGGAGTCCGAAGCCAACAGATCTGGTTCTGGTACCGGCTTCCCGGCCAAACTCGTCTTGCCGAGATCCCCGGATACCGGATTGGCTCTTCGGCTGAGGGTGGAAGTCCTTGGCGGTGGAGGAGGGGGGACCTTCTTGGGGGTCTCGGAGTCCGGTGCCACGTCGGTGGAGTCCTTGTTGGACGTGTCTTCTCCGGATGTGGTTTTCTTGGAGGAAGTCAGCGAGCAGACGGAAGACTGGCTCCAGCTGCTCGCCTGCTCGTGGAGGTCCGAGAGTCGAGAGGCTTTGCCGAAAGCAGATCCGTCTTCGTTTGCGGCTCCCGCCCGCGAGATGGGCAGCGTGCGCAGGCCGCTGTCCGTGTGCATGGACGTGTAGTATCCGTCGTTGTCCACGGAGAACTCGGACGACTCTCCGTCGTCCACGAATGCCAGGGGCAGGGGGCTGAGGGTGCGGCGGTGGATGCGCGGCGTGAGCGTTCCGGTGGAGCTGGCCGCGTCCGTCGTTTCCGACCGGCCCAGGGCGCCCTCTTCCTCCAGGCTGCGCAGCCAGCGCGCCGTGTCCGTCTTCACCGTGCGACGCGTGAACTTGAAGCCGGGCTTGCGGGACGAGGAGTGGGTGCTGTCCGACTGGTAGCCGGTGTTCACGGAGTCGTGCCACCTGGAGACGTAAACGAAAACGGAATTAAAGAGCTGTAAACACATGGAACCGGCAAGGTCAAGGTCTACGACAGTGGTGGGCAACCTATTTTTCAATGTCTGACATTATAGGAGTGTTACGCCATAGGTGGAAACGGTTTCGAAAACTCGAGCAGAAATAATGCATTTAAAGTTTATCTTCCATGAATTTTTTTTGTTTTTGAGAAATATAAAAATGTTTAGAAATGCAAATCACTAGATTTCAACATTTAGAAACGTTAATAACGATTTATAAAAGCGGGTTTTTTTTTTCAAATGTGATCATAAAATATACATTTTTTTAAAAAATGAAACTTCAGAACAATTTATCATAACTATTTTTTTTTCAGTTTCGTTTCACTTCTTAATAACTACGCGATGAAATTTAAAAGTTTGATATTTGACGAAATTTAAATTTATACATTTCAGCCAACAACGTAAAGAGATTTTCCATGTTTTTTGAAGTAAATTTGGAACCTATCCAACGTAATTTATGCTAGTGTTCACATAAATACGTGTTTCGTGATACGGCGTTTCGCTTTACAGTCTACCTTCCAGGAGCCTATCCAGGCCGTAAAGCGAGGTATGAGTGCACTAAATAATCACCTTAGACGCCACCAACTCTCGATCGTACCTTTCGTCGCTGGGCGTCATCCTGTCAGACAGCGCTGAGTCCTTGTCGAGCGAGGTCTGCGAGCCGGTGCGGTTTAGCAGGTCCGGCGACGTGGGCGCCCTCAGGGGCTCCTCCGACTCCATCGAAGTGCGGGTGCTGCTGCTAGCGCTCCAGTTCCCGGACGACGACTGCCCCCCGTCCTCCTTGCTGCTCCTGGCCGAGTTCTCCCGCAGCTTCACGGCCGTGCTCATGGTCTGCGACAGGGTGGAGATGGGCAGGCTGCTCCTGTTCTTGGCGTTCTTGGCGCTCGTCCTCCGGCCCACTCCGGGGCCGCCGCTCGAGCTGCTGCACGTGGCCACGGCGCTGTCCGTGCTGGACTTGCTGGGGCTGCTCCCAGCGCTCTTGTCCTCCAGGATGGCCGACGGCAGCAGGGAGGCCAGCAGGCTGCGCCGAGACTTCTTCACCCGGTCCAGCTCCTCGTAGATGTCGATGCCTCCGATGATGCTGTTGCGGTTCCTGGACCTGCGCTGGAACCATCGGAACGCGGAGGAGCTCTCCGCGGCCTTATCCGGCTCCTGCGATCCCGGTTCTTTCTTTTCGGCCGGCTTCTTCTCCGCAGAGCCTTCGCTGTTGTTGTTCTTCTTCAGGAGGCCCTTCTTGCTCCTGTTCAGCGAGTTGAGCTTGCACTTGGAGCTCGCCTTGGAGTCCCGTTGCGCGGCCGCGACGTCCTCGAAGCAGACGTGCGCGTGCCGCGAGGTCCCGGCCTCGTACTCGTCGCACGTCTGCGTGCCGGAAGTGGACAGGTTCACGTTCTTCTTGTTCAGGGCCGCCTCCACGTCCTTGTTGTCCAGGCTGCCGGCGACCGTGTTGCGCCGCTTGCCGCGCTTCTTGCGCTTCGTCATCGCCTCCATTTGCTGAAACGGACGGGGAAAGAAAGATGGTGACGTTACCCGATGAAGTTCAAATTCAATTCAATTCAACTCGGGTACCCTACTGTCAGCAAGGTTTTCCACGGTCATATTCTTATTTTTTTCCAGATTCCGTGCAAAAAAAGTTGTGAAAAGTTCACCTGTATGAAGGAGCGTCTTAGGGAGGTCATCCTCCTGAATCCCGTGCCCGTGACGTCGATGGGCACGTCGCTGTAGGGATACTTGAGCGAGAGGACGTAGGTCTTCTCTTCAGGAGTGGGCAGCTGGCGCAAGAGGTCCTCCTCGTTGTTGTTGTCCATGGAGAGCGATCGGGAGGAGCCCTCCCCCTCGGACGACCCCTCCCTCTCCTGGTTCAGGTGGGTGGAAAACACGATGGAGTCCAAGGTGTCGTCGTCGCTCAACCAATCCCTGGGTGCGGTGCTCAAGCTGGCAGGCTAAAAACGAAATACCAAATCGACAACATTCAGAAATTCGGCGGTTTTGAGGGGGTTGCAACTCTCGGGTTCTAATTTAAGTTGATTTAGAAAGATATCAAATTAATTGGATTTCCTATTATCAGGTATGATTTTTTTTGGTTTCAGTCCTTACACAGGTAGCGCACTGACCAAAATCTACAGGTGTTTTTTGTATTTAATGAACTGAGTCGAAATGTAAAAAGGACTAAGTGCCAACAAAAAATTGCAAAATTAGTTATTGCATTCAAAATGATTGATGAAATAAGCCGAACAATATTCAAAAGGGTATAAGTGTAATAGGTAAACGTTTTGGTTCCTCCATGATGCTCAACGAAAACCATTAAATAAACGCCAAGGATGTTTGGAACGCAGTGCTGATTACTTCAACATCCATTTGGCACTTACACCTCTTTTGTATTTCAACTATAAACGTTTCTACGAAAAACCTAACAATATCCAGCAGGATAAACGTGCGGGAAATAAATACAAGTAGTTTTAGTTCCTCCACGCTCAAAACTTCAAATAATGCGATGGACGTTTGGAGCATTCTGTTCATTACTTCAACCAACGTACATTTGGCACTTAGACCCCCCCCCCCCTTATTTAACTTTTGATTACTTTTCTTTTTCTTTTCCAGGCTGTAAACTTAATACTTAAAAACAAAATGAAACTTTAAAAAAAAAATTCCCAGAGTTTTTCCAGGTACATGTATATTCCAGGTTAGCAGAGGCACCTTCAGTCCACGCATGGACACGGTCACTCCCGGCTTCCGCCCAAACGGACGGTGTCCGTGGACACGACGGTCATCTCTGACGTACTCACCCTCCTCATCTCGATTTCCACGTCGAAGTTGACCTTGACGTCCTTGAAGAAGGGCAGGCAGAGAAAGCACTTGGATGACCGTCGTCCATCCTGCCTGTAGCGGTCAATCTGTCGCATGACGCAGACTGGAGAGACGACGGCCGAGTCGTACAGCCGATGGACGAAGGCCGGTCGGGTGGACGGAGTGAACAGGACCTTGTCCACTGGCTGGGCTGCGACATAGTGGTGGTGAACGCGGCTGAAATCGGCCAGTGTCCCCACGGCTGTAACAAACAAAACAAAAAGACAAAAGAATAAGAAAAAAAATATTAAAATTAGTACAGTTGTGAAGTCTGGATAAAGACCAGGAAATGAAAGAGAAGGAGGAACTTAATTCATGGCAAGAGACGATTTGAGAACCACGCAGGACTCATTTCCTGTTAGGCCTAAAAGTCAATTGATGCCAATTTGCCAAACTGACCACTGGCCACCGGGTGATACGTGTATATTCGTGCATCCGTGCTTTTTGAAAGATTCGGCTTTGATTCACCAGATCAGTGTTTGATTTAAACGATTAAAGATCTCAAAATCCTTACGTTATTTGTAATACATGTAATTCATGATGATTTGAAGCCAAGATAGAATTTCGCTAAATAAATTAAGTTATTCGTGATAGTTTGAAAGAAATTGATCAATATACAGTATGTATGTAAAAACATGCCAAAATTACATCTAATTCGGACGCAAAAGTGATTAAAAAATAAATTTTGGATTATTTCAATAATTTTGGGGGGGGAAAAATTTCAATAATTTCAAATTCGTGATAAGTTCGAAGAAAAAAAAAGGGGAGAATTGTATTTTTTTTTCGGAAACCTCAAAATGAGCATAAATACTTTTTTCAAAAAAATGGTATTTGTGGTAATTTTGAGGCAATTTCACAATTACTTGTCGAAAAAAATCAATAATTACAGGTACTATATTTTCATTTCCAGGTGAGGAAAACAACCACTTTGAATTGACCAATGGAGATTTCCAACCCTCACAGGAGATGACCACTGAGCGCGGCCTTTCAGGGGGGCCCCCTTGCATTCAAAACCCATAAAGTATAATGTTTTCACCCTTAGTCGCACCCCTTGAATCCCGTCACCCTTACGCAGGTCACGTGTCCCCTTAGGAGCGCCACCTGGCGGCCACCTATTCCCTCAAATTTAAGGAGTGGAGAGCGTCCTTTCAGGGTGGTTTAAAGGGGACACACCCAGAATGCATCTGTTCCCCTTACACACACCCAGCAGTACCCTCTCCCCAACGCACCTCTGGAGGGCGTTGCTGATTCAAGATGGCGGCCATAAATCGAGATAAAATCATTTATTCTGCTCATAGGATCAAGAAAGAAATCCTGTAAATTTTCAGGATTTCCATGGTCGACATAGAAAAGAATAGAAAATAAAATTGCAACAAGGTGCAGCTGTACTGTAATGATCTAACACATTTATGAAATGAAATACTGACGCATGGTGGTCAAAAACTGCATTTGTACAAATTTTAATTACGAACAGAAAATAATTTTTATCATAATTAAAATTAGAAGAATGATTATTTTCGACATCCTTTACTGCAGTTTCTTTATACAGGAGAAAAGATCAGTATGTGATTCTTTACTGATATCAATATGATTCTATACTGCTATCACTATATATATACTGGTTTTGAATGTTTAGCGATATCAGTATTATGGTGGTTTTTGTGATTACTAATATTAGTGTGCTTAGTCATATCAGTATTATAGTGGATTTTGGGACTACTAATATCAGTATGGTTAGTGATATCACCCCATTTTTTTAAACTAATATCAGTATATTTGTACTGATATCGACTGTACTGATAAGACTGATCTTTCCACCTGGGCACACCATCATGACAACATACCAAAGTAATTTGAAATACTTATGAGCATGGCAGTCACATCGAAACGTTAATTTCGAAATATCTTGAACATAAAGAGAAAAAACTGGTAATTTCAAAAGTTCCAAAAAGACCAAAACAACTGTAATACGCTGCTTCTTGGTCAATGTCACATTGCAAATTTTCAGGGATTTATACATGTATAATATCACGAATCCTTTAAACTTAGAACAGACTGCAGATCCGCACCTTAAAAATCCCTTTTTTTGTGTTAGCTTGTTCTTCCCCCCCTTACGACACCCCGACTCCATTTGCCCCAAATCCTTGGGCCTAAGACTTACGCAACACCGAGCTTTTGATACCTGGTTTACACTCTGGCTGAACGTTCTTTAAAAAGGTTTAGTTTCATAAATCAGGGAGGGTCACGTTTCCCCCCTCTTAATCTGACAAACAAATCGCCAAAAACTGGCCCCTGTTACACCCGTAATGCCACTCGCTGCTAGAGGTGCACGTAGATGGCGCTGCACGCAGACATTAGGACATTAAAAATGTTTTAAATGTTTGCAATTTTAATGCAAATTGCAAACATTTAAAACATCAGATCGCTGTTTTTGTCAGGCTAACAAGATAACTAAAGTTTTTTTTTTACATTACAAATAAACAGTGTACATGTAGGCCTATCAGGATTGATTTAACCATTATAATTTAAGTGAAGTTCAGTAATGAACTCGTTCAAAATTGAGTGCACACGTGTTAGATTTCGTAGAAGATGTGTTCACCAAGTTAAAATAATTATGGAAATGTGACTTGAAAATTAAAGAAATGATTGGTCAAAGTGTGTGGTAACCCGACTCACCCTGTGGATCAAAAGTTAATTATAGGGTAATTATGGTTCGAAGTTTACAAATTAATAATTGATCCGAGTTTTTTCAACGTTTCAAACAAGCTAACTTTTTGAAATACATGTATACCGTTTAATGTATTTGTTTTGTTTTTTAAAGTTAAGTAAGCCTAAATCCGTTTTCACTAAACTTGATAATTCAATTTTCGTTTCAGCTAGTTTGAACGATAACAGGTTGTTTAATCACACCCCTACCTCCCCACTTGTGCTTTCTATCGATACGGTACTTTTCAGTAAATTGGTTATATCGAGTGTTGGATAAATTAATTATCTGAACTAAGTGCTCGTTCAGCGCTGATACAGCAGTGATAATTGCACGCATGCCCAAAATAGCCCTTGATACCACCCTGGGCTACGTGCAACGCATGGATTTTTGGGGTTCATACATGCTCTTAAGGATGAACCAAAAAGCATGTCCACCGTTGAAAAAAAAATATTACTGGCACATTTTTCGCTTCAAATACTTATTATAATTGCTCCTTTTATTTACCGATGCAGAGACTTGGTCGTCCTCTAGGGTTTCAGCTTTGGTTTTATAATTTAAAAAATACCCCGTTCATTTATACAAAAATTTAGAAATATTAAAATAAACTGCTAAGAGGCCTCCTGAAACGGGGCCTTCTACTGATATCAGTATGATTTTATCCTGATATCAGTATGATTCTATACTGGTATCTCTATATACAGTAGGCTATTTGGTTTTTAAGACTGCTGATACCAGTATGATTTAAACTGATATCAATATAACCTTAGTGATATCAGTATTATTCTATACAGTGCATGGCATCCTCTTTCGAATTTTTCCGGCAATTTTTTTTAAAATTTATTATTTATTTATTTATTTTTATAAATAATCGGATGAATTTTTGAAATTATAAAACAAAGCGGAAGCCCTAGTGGACGACCAATTCTGCGACGGTAAAAATAAATCGAGCAATTATATTAAGTATTTGGAGCAAAAAATGTGCCAGTAATATTTTTGCACGGTGGGCAGGCTCTTAGGTCCATCCTTAAATCGGCTACATGAACTTAACATAAATACGATTAACATGATCGTAAAACCAACCAATGATTGAACAGAGTAACGAAACTGTAATGACTTTCATAACGTTCCCGTATCACAATATATGTATAAATACTCATAATAGCCTATGTTAAAATGAAAACTATGTTTGTATATGATATATACAAAAAAATATATTACCAACATATTGGTAATATATTTTATTAAAACACTTAATTAAACTAGTCCTTGTTGTGAATCGACAAGGACTATTAGGGTCTGGGTTCGATTCCTGCCAAAACAGTTATTTTTTTGTTGTGAAATTTCTGATACATCGTGCACATTTACAGTATATTCTTCGTGCATGTAATTCGGCCAATTTCGGTACATTTTCAATATATGGATAATACATTCCAAACATATTCTCCATATATTATTTTTGCCCCCATATCTACAGCATTTTTTGGGGGATTTTGCTCCAATTTTTCTCGAATAATCGATCTGCAGACCAAACCTATATCATCGGTGGTCCTTGCAGGTTGACCATTTCCAGCTTTTCTGCATCCCCTTTGAGAGCGAAGAGGGCAGCCACGTTGGCCCAACAACCACTTTCGACCTTTATCCAAAGATTTTTCAAAGGTTTTTCGAAAAGGCCTTTCGCTCAAACACCCAACCGACTTCTCATCGCGAAGGAAACCTTCCTCGGTAACGAAACAAGGTTTTCCTAGCATCAAAAAACGGAAGAAAGAAGAAGAAGAAAATTGCACAATAGGCCTAACAGCGATCCCCTAGCGGCCAGAGAGGAGGCACCTGTACCCCTGCACCTCTCTATGGGTGTAAGTCACAACAACAATGGAGGGCAGGCACCTGTAAGAAGGGAGAGAGGATTGTTAGCCCGCCCGCAATCCCAGCAGAAGAAAAAACATTCCCGCCTCCCCCCCTCCCGTCATCTGGTTAAACTAGTTCGAGCGCCTCGCGGCTATCAAACCAAAAAATACTCAAAATTCCTCAAAGGAGGAGGGGGGGATGGAAGAATAAGAAGAAGTGAATGTCTAGAAAATACGATGGCCTCACTTCTTACCTACCACGCTCTCTCGCTCTTCTCCCCCTTCATCTCGCGCAACGGAGACTGAGATTACGGGACGCAATACCTGCGAATTATTTAACTTCATCCTATAATAAAAACCCAGAAAAGCCGAGCTGATAAAAACTAGAAAAAAAAGGCCTGAAATCTAAGATGGACTGACTTCGAATTGCAAATGGCGTCCTGGTCGCGTTCCATTCTTTAGAACAAATAAATAAAATTCGAAAATATGGAACGCTCGGTGCGCGTGCCGATGACGTCACTTCCCCGTTCGAACGACTTCCAGCGCCGACCGCCAGGTGGCGTCCCCCCGTAAATGAAGGGTGCCAGACCATAACTTACCAGGCGCCAAAAATAAAAACACATATACGAACTTTTTTTCGGGTGAATGGGGAAGGAAAAACGTTAATAATTTCGTGGATACCTTATGGTTTATTGGTTTGGCACTTCTTCGAATTCGTGGGCTGATTGGTCGCACGTGAGGGACGTTCGACACTTTCGAACGAATAACGTCACGCGTTCCTTTTTTTTCTGTTCTGGGAATGGAACGCCAATGCTGCGCCATTTGCAATCGTATTTCGTTTTAAGGTTTTCCTCCTTGTTTTATTTTGTTTTGTTTTTTTGTTAGTTTTTTTCTCTCTTCTAGGCGTAATTTGCACGGTGTCCTTGGCGCCATCATTTTCGGCCGTTATTATAGGATGAGCGCGGCGTAATTCCCAGGTATTGTTGTCTAGTAATCTCTAACGTAGGAGGAGGCATAACAGAGTGTATTGCAGGGTAATGTGGGTGTTTTTAACACATTCCAGATATGACCGAAATTTGTTTTTTTCGAGTACCAGAAATAAAAAAAAACATCAAACATCACGAGGCTACCCTAAGAGACAGACGTTGAGAAGTGCAGAAACATATCAACCGCATTCGGAACCGAAATGTTAAATCGATTCAGGTAAGGAATTAAACGAAGCAAGTTCAAGATGAAGTCAAAAAGGATGCAAAAAATTACTCTTCATATTTTTGCTTAAAATACTCTTTATGATTGCTGGATTTACGTTTCCCCGTGTCGAATCAGTCGTCCACTAGGGTCGGCGAGTTTTTATTTATTTACTGATAATGTCCGTTTATTTATAAAAAAAAATGAATTGGAAAAAAACAACTTTTCTTGTTGTTGTTGTTATTGTTGTTCAATCAAATATAATTCGTATGCACAATTAGGGACATTCAAAAACCGTAAAAACTTACACAGTTATGCGCAAAATAATAGAAACACTAAATATTGCGAAATTTAAAACAGGGAGAGCGAAATATGGACAATTAAAGATTTTGAATCATTTGATGGGGTTTCGGGAGGATGCATCAGTCCCAAATCACGTGTTAACTACGTAGGTTTAACTTGATAAAATTATGAACAAAACAAGCGTTATTTAAACATGAATGGCCAAATGTTTCGCAATTTTTGGACTGGTATTTTTTTTTTCAGAAAATAATGTCGACAACATCTGTGTTAAATAAAGCTGTGTTACAAACTTCCCTAGAGAAAAGATCAGTATGATACTGATATAAATACTGGTATTTGAGACTGCTGATGTCAGTGTAGTTAGTGATTCCACTGCATGTTTTACCGATATCAGTATATCAAGTATACTGATATGTACTGTACTGATTATACTGATCTTTTCCCCTGGGTTACAAGACCAAAATCATGGTTCGTATCCGGTCGCTAGCAATGACACCCGACATCATTTTGACGTCACTCAAAGGGCATCATGTCCTAAAGTGACGTCATGAGTCATGAAAACGTATCACATTCCAACGCAGCTTGGAAGATCCACCGCTAGATGGCGCTGACAAGACTCAAGTCCACGATGCGGTTGGGATCCTTTCTGAGAAGAGTCAACGCCCTCTAGCTTTCAACTTTTCGTTGGAGAAACTAACAATTAGGCTCTAAGAAGCCTCCTACCTGCCTCATCTCCCTCTTTACCCCTCCCCCACACATAAACACCGCAGTACCGGGGGTCAAGCAACGCCTGGACCTAGACTAGCCCCGCTTTCCATTGCTGGACTCAAGCTGAGAAAGGTCAAGTGTCGGGGGAGGGGGGGTGGACCCACCAAAGCCGCCAAACGTGGTTTGTGGTCGTGACATTCGGTTCCCCCCCGACGCCATTTCGGTAGTGACGGAACAATCAACCTCTAAATTTTAGTCTAATAAAGTACCCGTCTTACATAACCTACATCCATCTAATTATCCAGAACTGTGGATTTGTGGCGTCCATCTTGGAAGGTCAGAGCGTCAAATATTATAGACACGCCTTGACTTATGGCAGCCATCTTGAAAGGTCCGGTTTGATTTAAATAGGAAGGACACCAAATATCTCTGTTGGAAATATCAGTATAATAAGCACGGTAGATATTAGTCAAAATATGCTGATCATTTAATGACATTAGTATGAAATGCAGTGATATCACTAATCATACTGGTATTACATGTAGTAGTCCCATACACCACTATAATACTGATTTCATTATGCATACTGATATTAAATAGTCACAAAAACAACTATAATACCGATATCACTAAGCATAATGTTACTAGCAGTGCCAAAAACCAATCTATATAGTGATATCAGTACAGACTCATACTAATATCACCGAGGTTTTATACTGATATCTGTATAGAATCATACTGATCTTTTCTCCAGGGATGGCAGCCATGCTGGTGAAGCCCAAGTATGGACATACAGTATGTGACTAGTTCCATATATGGTTAGATCAGAAATTGGCAACAAGTGAACCTACAAAGTAAATGTCCATTCATATCCATACACGCCCATATATTAACTATATAAGTCCATAAATTCCATCTATCCATATATATATATATATGATACAGATGTTAACTTTCGGCAGGGTGTTTGGGGGTTTAAGGGTCAAAGCGGCTGGGCCGCATTCTCACAAAATAACTAAATTC